>JASDQU010371669.1:12888-38171 GCA_032191745.1 Picea mariana
GCGCTAGTTTACCATGGGCGCGATGCGCTTTTTAATCTTTTTAGCCAACTTTGTATAGTTTTTGGCCCTTTTGTTGTGCTGTGGAGTTAATCTTTGTGCCATGGATGATTGTTTTTCTGTGCTGATGATGTTGAGTTCTTGTCGCCCTGTGCGGACGAAATTTCAGTGATAACACCCGTAGATTTTCTTGTCATTCATTCAAGGGATCTTGCCAAAGGCCATCCCATCCTTTTGGGAAGACCTTGGCTAGCCACAATTAATGCATTTAGTGGTTGTAGAGAAGGGGAAATGACCATCTCAAATGGTCTCTCTAGTTAGAAGCTCACCATTTACCCTCCATCTCAACCTATTATGGAGAATCTATGGTGGATTGAATTTCCATATGAGAACAAGGACTGTGAAGAACCCATATTTCCAAGTGACCATGCATGGGCACTTCAGGAGCACACAATAGAAAATGTGCTAAACCAGTTTATTTCTGCTATCACATGTGTGGATTTTCCATAGTCTTTTCCCCAATTTAAATACATGTTTGGGGAAGAATTTCAAGAACAATTAGACCCATCCATTTTTTCTTCGACATATTTTATTTTCCAGATAGATGAGTCTACCATGTCTTACACTATGCCTTACAAGATTAGTCCACGCAAATTTTTACATATAAACTCTGGGCTAGATGCAAACCAACAGAAACGGTTAGTAGATATCCTTAAAAAACAATCAAGAGCATTTTCCTGGGAATACACTGACATGAAGGGTATACACACCGACACATGCATCCATCACATATATACCCAGGGGGAAGTAACACATGTTAGGAAACCCCAAAGAAGGATGAACCCAAAAATCAAAGACATAGTCAAGGAGGAGATCCAAAAGTTGTTAAAGGTCAGATTTATCTATCCCATCTTCGATAGTAAGTGTGTGTCCCCGCTTGCAGTGGTTCCAAAGAAAGTAACCGGGAAAAGGAGAATTTTTGTTGATTTCTGGGAACTCAACAAAGCCACTCTGAAAGACTACTTTCCTCTCCATTTCATTGACCAAGTTCTAGATATGTTGTCTGGAAAGAAGCATTTTTCCTTTCTATATGGGTACAATGGGTACAATCAGATTCTTATAGCACCTGAGGACCAGGATAAGACTACCTTTACTTGTCCTTGGGGCAACTATTCCTATAGGGTCTTACAATTTTGATTGTGTAATGCTCCTGCCACATTTCAATGAGCAATATAAGGGATAATTTATGATCTTATTCATGATTGTGTGGAGGTATACATGGATTACTTCACAGTCTATGGAAACACTTACTAGGAAGACTTAGAAAACTTAGAAAAATTCCTCATCAGATGCCAGGAAATTAACCTATCTCTATGTCACGAAAAAAGAAAAATGTTGTTAATGAAGGAGTGGTTATAGGACATCATTCTTCATTTGAAGGGATAAAAGTCAATCCTGCAAAGATTGAGGTTATTGTTAGACTTCCACTCCCCAAGACTCAGAAAGAGGTGAGAATATTTCTTGGACATGTCGGGTATTACCGGCGGTTTATTGAAAAATTTACAAAGATTGTTGCACCTATGTTTGGATTACTAATAAAAGATGTTGATTTTGTTTGGATTAAGCAGTGTCAAACTGCCTTTGAAACCCTGAAAGCTAAGCTGTCTGTGGCACCAGTTCTTAGAGGGCCCAATTGGACTCTCCCATTTCATATATCCACTGATGCCTCTGACACCAGAATAGGAGAGGTATTAGGGAAGAAAGAGGACCAACAATCCTATGCCATTTATTTTGTGAGCAAGAACTTGTCCCTTGCCGAGTTAAACTACACAGACACCGAGAAAGAATTCCTGGAAGTTGTTCATACTATTAACAAGTTTTGTCATTAAATTACACGTTATGAAGTATTTGTACATACCGATCATTCAGCCATTAGATTCCTCATGAATAAACCCATAACTAATGGATGAGTGACCAGGTGGCTTTTGTTATTGCAAGAATTTAATATCACTGTGCTTGACCGACCTGGAAACGATAATGTAGTAGTTGATTTTCTTTCCCGAAATAAAAAATGAGGATGATAATGATATCCCTATAGATGATAGTTTCCCAGACGAGCATCTCATTTCCCTTTTTGTCAATACCCCATGGGTTGCGGATATGGAAAATTATCTGGCCACTAGGAAGTTACCATCTCATTTGTCACCTCATGAAAAGTGGAAAATTATTACACAAAGTGCTAATTACTCTTGGGTTGGTCATGATATTTTTCACAGAGGTCCTGATTTGATTATTCGTAAATGTGTCCGAGAGGATGAGATACCTTAAATACTACGAAGTTGTCATGACGGACCATGTGGTGTCCACTTTTCTGACAAACGTACAACATATAAGGTGTTACATTCGGGTTACTATTGGCCTAGCATTTTCAAAGATGATTCCAAGTACGTGAGAAGTTGTGATAGTTTCCAAAGGATAGGAAGACCTATGCCAGCTGACAAAATTCCTTTGCGTGCCCATGTTATGATAGAACCCTTCGAAAAATGGGCCCTCTCCTTTGTAGGACCAATTTCACCCATGTCCCGTAGGAAGAACTATATTTTGGTTTGTACGGACTATGTCACCAAATGGGTAGAGGCAAAAGCCCTATTCAGGGCTACAGAGAAGTTTGTTGTCGAATTTATCTATGAAGACATCTTTACCCGCTTCGGTGTCCCTCATTAAATTGTTACCGACCAAGGCACTCAATTCACTTCCAAGAGGATGAAAGAGCTAACAGATAAACATGGTATTAAATATTGTAAATCTTCTCCATATCACCCGCAGGCCAATGGTCAGGTAGAATCCATAAAAAAAGTTCTAGAAGCCATCTTTACCAAGACTATTCAGTTACATCACCGGGACTGGGCTGATAGGCTCCCAGAGGCTTTGTGGGCATACCAGACCACCTGGAGAAATACCACTGGGCACACTCCTTATGAGCTAGTGTACGGGAAACAAGTACTTTTACCAATAGAATTCCAAGTAAGGACCTTCTATATTGTCGCAGAATTAGGATTGAACCTGGATGAGGCTCAAAAGGAGCAAGCCCTACAATTGAATGAGTTGGATGAAATCAGGCAAGATGTCATCCAACGGATAATATTAGTCCAAACCAGACGAGAAAGCGGCATGACAAGTTTATAAAGAAGAAACACTTCCAACCTGGTGATTGGGCTCTATTGTTTGATTCCCGATTCAAAACCTTCAAACTCACCACCTAGTGGTTGGGCACTTACGAGGTAGACACTATATATGACAATGGAGCTGTAAAAATTAAAACAATTGACTATGGACAAGTCTCCTTTGTGGTAAATGGACACCGACTTAAATTTTATCATAAGCCCATTTCCAGAGAGGATTTTCTACAGGTCATGTCAACTGACAAGGAATTGGCCTTAGTAGATGGGGAAGTCTCCCCTTTTTCTTGAAAAGTTTTCTGAATTTCCTACTACATATATGTAAATAGTTTTTGAATTTTGTTAATAAGTCAATTCTAGAGATTTATGTAAGTATTTATTTCACCAGGAGTACACAGTTTCAAGGATCTTTCTTCACAAATTGTTACACTTGAATTTTTTGTCTATTAAAGCATCAAATGAATATTGAATTACTATAATTAGCCATATTTTTGCAAGAATTCTCATTTTTAGGCATTCTAAAGTAGTTTCTCTTGAAACTCTTCACCACTGTATAAGGAAGTGATACCATAACTATCAAGCCTAGAGGTCTCTCGTACAGTTTTTCTAAGAAACCTGAGTAAGTGAGTCAAGTGTCTTTATCAAAGAGTAACAAGGAGGTCTAATTAACGGTTAGTCATGGAAACATCACAATAACTACTAAGGAAGAAAGTAACTTGAGCCTAGAGATACCTTTTTGTTCTTTCTCAATGGTACCATCCACTACACACTAAATAGCTTGATTATATCATATCTTTAGATAGGCCATGTCCACTTAACTACCCCTTACATCGGGACAATCACTAAGTAATATAACGGAAAGTCATCCTCTAACATAAATACCATCCCAATTGAAAAAAAAAATGTTTTCAGAGTTGTTCCCCCATCTTCTTGCATAAAGAAATCTTATACTAAAATATTAAAAGATGGAGGGCTAGTCTCTGACGGTGTAAGAGGCTAACCCACCAGGATACTGAATAGGCCTGCTAGCAATGGGTACCGACCTGTGGTATGACTAGGCAAACTCGTTGGAGTACTGAACAGGCTTGTTGGCAGCGGGGCATTCTACCTAGCAAGGATGGTAATCTGACAAAAATAAATAATAAATTTAAACTTGTCTTAATGTACGACATTACTTGCAGACAAAGCTGATATGAAGTATGTGTGGTTAAGCTAAGGTTAATGAATCTCGTACACTTTCCATTGGGAAATAACTCTAAGAATATCTTGAAACTCTCTTGCCTATCTCTTCTTATCTATATATGGGATCTCTTATCCTATAGGTGGGGCCATATTCTAACCATCTCGTCAGACCAATCTGTGAAATTTATTTCTACACTTGACATACTATAAATCTTTGGCTATTGGAGGATACTGACTGGTTTCCTATACTTTTGATTGTGAGGTGTCACAATACTTAGGTGTGGGGGAGGGGTTCATGAATTGACAAATGATCATTTCCTAGAGAAATAAAACTTTGCAAGTATTTTTGTATTATTTCTATGATATCAATTATTACACTAATAGTCATGTTATGTTTGAAATGCTAAACTCTTATGTGCTATAAATTTCCTAACAGACAGACCACTTTTATCGATTTATCTTTCATTACAAGCTGTACATTGTAGGTTTGAAAATACATGTTTTTACTTTCTATAACCTATTCATTGTAGGTTTGACATTATATGTCATATGAAAGAGGATTGAGTGGGCATGATGGAAAAATAAACAACAAGGGAACATTTTGCCTCTGCTCATTTACCACTGTGATTGTCAAAAACACTCCAAATTTGCAGGCTATCCATTATAAGAAGTGTAAATGTACTTAACACAGAGGTATCATATGAAGTATCATATGAAGTTCCATATGAAATAACGTATGAGGTGTTGAATGAAGTACCATATGAATTACACACCAGTAACTGTCCTAGATTCTAGGTAACTAGAACTCAATTACATTCAATTGAATTGGTTTCAGGCAATTGATTGAAGATGCTTTATATGTTCATGATCAAATGTCCAAGTCAAAAGACTTGGACATTGATATAACTGTGCATCATTGCATTACCTCCAAAAAATGAGCCATTGAATTTGAATTCTCCACACATGGCAGCTCATGCACACATGTGTGTAACCTACTCCACTATAGGCACATTCAAAATCGGGTTGGGCAACCATTATCTCCATTCTTCCTTGCCATTTGCTCTACCCTGTGTGAAGAAATCACGCCCAACTTCTGCAATCTCTTCCTCTGTTCAAATCACGCTCAACCCATGCCCAATTCGTGCCATCTCTTGGAATGTTCGCACCTTTTCTTGGTGAATTTCACCTCTACTACAATGCTTAGGAGATACAAACCCTCTTCCTATGTGTATCTCTTTGCCATTCCCAAATTTTCACAGTGCAAGTAGGTGTTTTTGTGCGCAGGCTGGGGGGCATTTTTGTCTATCTTGCAGGGCCACGATGACGGCCTCTCCATGCAATTCACCTCGGTTTTGATGGGAAGACAACACATGTAGGGTATCTTACCTTTGAAGTCTTAGAATATTCCATTGCTACAGCTACAAATCTCCCAAGAATGGGAGATAAATGGTTCAAAAACCACCAATTTTCGCGCTCAAGTTATAACAGGGTTTTTAAGCCCAAATTCGAGAACAATTTAGGAGAAAAAGGTCTAGGGAGTGGATAAAGGTGGAATTGATCAACCCCCTCATCATCATCACAAGGTTGATTACCTGCGAAGGTAGATACTCCACTTTCAAATATTGTCATTTTAGATTGCTAGCTCAATTTTTGTTCAAAAAACCTTTGAAATTCCCCTTTTATTTTATAAAAATCTTGGAGAAGATGTCCTCTCAAGTGAGGAAGAATGTGACTAACCCCCACAACAGTCTCTTTCACCATGGCTTGATCAAACTCCTTGTTCTAGCTGAACTAGAGAAACAGGGGAAAACTTGAGATGCCTTTATCTATCGATTTGCAAACCCTCACTTGACAATTAGGACCGACAAAAAGCCACTTATCCTAAAAACTATCTCTCCATCAAAGCCTCTCTCTCCAATAAATCCAAAACCCCTTGCACAAACCCTCTCTTTGCCGGAACAATACAAAAAGCTTGTTGATATCCCTACTTCTTCATCAGGTAAAAAGACCAAGAGAAAAGACCAAAATAAGCCTATTGTTAACCCCTCAATGCCTTCAATCTCTCTTGATCCTACACCTAAAAATCTCCAAGAAGTAATTTAGCAAGACTTTCCCATCATTCCCACAAATAGGAGGGGAGCCAATCAATTTGGTAAAGGACCCTTTCGAAAGAGTACCCAGAGCACAAGAACCAAACCTTATGCAAAACCCATGCCTGCTTTGGATCCTATCCAAGTGTCCTCTGATCTTGAGAGCCCTCATAAGAGACTTAGGGAAGTTTCTGCGGATGGATTAAAGCCACTAAGAAAGACAAAATTAGAGCCTACCTCTCCTTACCTATCCCCCATCACTCCTAATTCACCCTTTCCTACTCTAGATCCTAAAACTGATAGATTGTCCACATCCCTCAAAGGATCTAAGCCTTCCTCAGAGATCACCAATTCTGCCCCAACCATAGAGAAGCTACAGAAAGAAAACCATCAGCTTATCCAATAGTTGGAGGAAAGGAAGACAATAGATGCACACCTTCATCATGATAATGCAGTCCTCCAAGCAAAGGTTAACTCTCTTCAGCGGTTGGTCGATGAGATGACCAAATCTAACCACAGCCTCAGAGCATAGCTGGAGCAACATAAGAGGCATAAGGCAAAGTCTTCACAGCAAGAAGGAGAAGCTTCCATAGTTTATCCTCCTCAACAAGCCTAGTCACGAGGGGTAACTTCTTTTTGTTTGTAGTGGGAACTGCAAAATCATAAGTGTGGGGGTAATGTTGGGCCCGAGATATGATCAATTTTATGACAGTTATTAGACACTTTTGTTGAATGTACATATGTGTTTTTCATGTTTTGAAGGAGATTTTTGAAGAATTTTGTATTAAAACGGTATGATCTACACCAGGTGTGTATGATTCGTGTTTGATGTCAATATTGAGTACAATTCATCACGTTTTATGATTCCAAAGATCTAATTCATGTTTTTCTGGTGTTACAGGGAAAAAATGCACCATGTTTCTACCTCCGACACTTAGTCCGGCACTCCTTCCAGCGCTCGATCGGGTACCCAATCCAGCACTACGTCCAGCACCACGTCTTGCACAAAAATGGAGGGCAACTTGGTGGTTATGGTATTGTTGGTCAGTGATGGGAGAATCGGGAACGTGGGTTTTGTTCATGCTTTCCCCCTCTAGCTACTGAACTCCTGACAACTCAATTTTGGTTGTTAACCAGGGCGATTATTGGCCCGCTCCGTTTCAGCAGTTGGGGCATCATTTAATGAAAATTTCTGTATTTAGAAGTGGTTCAACCCTCTTGTGGTCAACCACTTGATCTATAAACTTATAAATACCACTAGGATGGTTAGACAATAGGCTAAGAAGCAATAAAGTAGTGTATTGGAGAAAAATGTGACTCTCTCTTATTTTTGTCATTTTCCATTGTTGAAGTTATATTAAACTATGTTTCTGCGTTTTAATGGTGAATTCATCATGTTGAGCTCATGGTGTGCTTTTAGAAAGTGACCACGACTTGCTAGGGGGCCCACCAGCAGTCTGGTAACTGTTCTTTAGTTTATTTATGCATTTTATAGTTTAGTTGTCTCTCTTTATTTCCTGTAGATGCATTATTATCTTGTTAATTAGTTTGTTGTTATAGTTTAATTTCTTTGATTTTCTTTTGTAGGTTAGTATAAATGTGTTTGTTAATATGCATTGATTTAATAGATAGAAACGAATTTCCAAATTCCTAGACTAACCCCATGTGCAATTAGATATTAGGCTGTGTTTTATTTTATGTTGTTAGAATTAAATTTAAAAACAGAGTTTTAAATAGAGTAGAACAGAGTTTTAATTTGGGTTTTCTTTAACAAGGATTTGGTGGATGGATAGGGTTAATTTCAGTCTTTTTATTGTAGAAGTTTCTTAACCAATTGTTAGTCAATACATGCATTAGTTTACTTTTTATATGTCATGTTTTAATTTTGTTTTTAAACATTTTTCTTATCGTATTTTGAATTGTTATAATAGGTATATCATAGTTTAATTTTATGTAATTTCCTCCCTAGAACTAGATTGCAATTTTATTTCTTATTTAATGATTGAGTTTAAGTATGAATTTTGCTTACATAGTGTAGAAGTATAATTATGATCTCGTTATATTGTTGATGGTTAATAAATGAATATGCAAGGTAATTGACGATTGTTTATGTCATGGCTAAATTTTCATTGGATTGTTTAATCCATACCTTTCACTTTGCTATTGAGATCAGTGTTGAACTTATACCACTTGAATTATCCTTTGTTTTCAAGTGCCATCGAGATATCATACGACATCGAAGACATTCACACAACCACCAACACTATATTTGAGTTTTCATAGGTTAACAGATAGTTTTCCTGTTTTCATAGGTTAAAGGATAGTTTTCTTTCTTTCATAGGTTAAAAGATATAGTTTCCTACTTTCATAGATCAAAAGATATAGTTTCTTTCTTTCATAGCTTAGAAGATAGTTTTATTGCTACTGTAGGATAGATATTATTTTTTCTTTGATAGGTTAGAGAGTAGTTTGCTTATCATGGATTAAAGATTAGTTGTTAGTTCTTCTTGCTTTCAATTAAATAGATTTTCTTTCATGAATTAGAAATAATTTTGAAGTTTTAAGAATATAGTCGACTTGCCTCTTAGGCTAGATAGGTGTTCAATGAGAAGTTTTTATTACTTGTAGTAGAAGTTGTCTTAGCGTAGTTAGTTTCTTACTTTCTTTAATAGGTTAGTTAGTTGCTTTGTTTACTTGCTTTAATAGGTTAGCTAGTTGTTTTGTTTACTTGCTTTAATAGGTTATCTAATTGTCTTGCTTACTTGTTTGCTTGCTTTAGTAGAATAGTTTCTTTCTTGTTTATTTACTTTCTTTCATAGGGTAGTTGCTCATTGAATTTAGGTTGGAAAGTTAAAGTAGTTTTATTTTGTTATTTTCTTATCGTTATGCTTAATAGTTGCTTTTGCTTATTGTTATGAACTAGTTTTCTTTACATAGGGTTTTTACTTGCTTTCTTAGAACTACCCATCAATCCTTGCCCCAAAAGTACTTAGGTTACATAGTTTCAATTTGCTTAGTAGGGTTTTCTCATTAGATCAGTTTGCTTGAATAGAATAGCCTTAGATAACTACCTTCCTTAGTTAGAATATCCTACTACCAGTCCTTCTACCTTTGGCATATATTTTGCTACAACTCTAAGTTTACTTACCCCAGGTTGACAATTTAATTGAGGATTTTTAGTGTGTTTTTAGTGCATATATAACACTCATCATGAATCAAGAAGAAAAATAATCCCTAAACAATTAATTGACAATTTCTATAATATGTAAAATTCTAACAAAAATGGTTTCTTGCACATTTACAGAATTAAGAGATATAAATATATCATTTCAAGATAAGAATACATATTTGGGAAATGGAGGAAGGAGAAGGAGCCTTCAAGCATGAGAAAGAATCCACGGGTCAAAATATTAGTGTTGTTAATGCAAAGACAAAATCCAATGGGCACCAGAATAGAGGGGAGCAAGAAAATTTATTAGAAACTATGAGAAGCTTGAAAATAGAAATGTAGAGTTACAAAGAAAACAATGAGAAGTTGATGAGAGAGATAAATAAAATAAATTCTCAAGTGATGCAAATCTTAAATATGTTGTATCAGCATGCAAGGAATTGATCAGGATCAAGATAAGAGGAAGATGACCAACATCATGAAATAAGAGATAACTATAGAAGAGATGGTCATTCAAGAAGTACTGGAAAAACACATGGAAAACACTCACCTCCTTACTCAACGATGAAGTTTTATGTATGTGAAGATTCCATAATCAATCCAGAAGTGTCTCATATGAGGCACCAAAGAAGAAGCCGTGAATTGGAGAATTCACAAGGAGATTTGAGGAAGATTAAGCCACCATCCTTGTCAGGAAATGAGGATACTTCCATGCTAAACCTAGCATAAGAGAGGAAACAATATTTAAGATATAAAATATATGACAACGAAAACACATAGTACACATAGGTTTTACCCTGGAAACCCAAATGGGAAAATCAACATTCCTTGAGCGTATTTCTCTCTTGTTGTCTTATTCATTCAAAATAAAAGGTTACATACCTAACCTTGGTCTACACCTAAGACAAAATTGACATCATACCTTCTTTCTTTACACAAGAAAAACCATGTATCCAATTCGACATACATATACATGACAAACAACCTCTAAAATGATTTCTCTAAAGATTAACTAAAGATTCTCTTTTACAGAATTACAAAATGCCCCATTTATAGGATTTACAGAAGGTAAAACCCTAAATAAAGGCACCCAAAAATGGTTACAGACTGTTGGCAGTAGGCTGAAGTGGAAAGAAGAACGATCGTGGGGAAAGAAAGCGTGCAAAAGATGAAGTAACAGTTGGAGGAAAACACAAACGTGCGCATCCAAGAAGGCATGCACAAGGAAAGTGACAGCTGGAAGGAAGAACATCACACACGCATGGGAGGAATACCTAACGTCGGTAGGGTTAGGGTTTTGGTAATATATTGTAAACGGTTGAAGATCCCGAAATATATAAATATAGATACATAGGTATCATAAGGGGTTCCTTCTTGTTAGTTTGGTTTTGTATTGTTCCATCATAGATATGTACTAATTGATGCCATATGTAATATGGTTATGAACTATTTTGTAAGATTGTTGAGTTAGAGGAGAGGAGAGAAGGAATATCTAAGGATTATATCACAGGCTGACGATCCCGGTGCGATCTAGTTCGCCTCATACAGATCTTACCCATATGAGGGGAATTGTAAGCGCGCGACACCGAATATGCAGAACTACCATAATAAAAGAGCCAAGAGCCAAATCTTTGTGGATGTAGCCCGGGAGGGGGTGAACCACGGTAACATCTGTGTAATGGGATGAATGCATGCATATATTTACCGTGTTTTCAGTAGTTATTTGTTATGCTTAATGAATGAATGAGTTGTTACATTTCTTGTTTAAATACTGTTGCAATATTGAAGGAATAAGTCGTGAATAACAGTAGGTTGCAATCACAAGTTATAATAAATGGTCCAGAATATAGATCCCATATATTGCGCTCAATCCTAGGCTATAAACACATGAGTTTTATAGCCACCCATTAAAGTTATCTCAGGTGAGACTACTTGGCACATTCTGCATGTTGCGTTTCCTTCTGGTTTACCAAGAGGGCCGATAGTTTTAGAGGCTTTTGCTGGAAACCTGAAAGACATGAACCCTGGTTCAATAACTCAGAGGATAGAGTAGAACCAGTAATTAGTAACCAACAAATGGTTATGTTTCCATTGGAAGGAACAGAGGAGGATTGAGTAGATGATATAGGAGGAGAGGGAAACGATCAAATAAAAGAAGAGAGAAATGAGCCATTAGAAGGGGATATTGATACCTTGGAACCCCACAAAAGAAGAAATCAAAACTTGGTTAAGAACCAAAGAGCTAGAGTTTTTACAAAAAGACAATAGAAACCCTGGAATCACACCTGACAAATATCTGGACAAATATGTGCTTACTAATTTAAACGAAGTCTTTTTCTATGATTTTCCACATCTACTATAGGAGTGGATACTAAGGTTGAAGGATAACCACATGATGAACCAGATTCGACAGCTAGATTGGACCCTAGTACAGATTGGGTAGTTACAACAGGTGAACAACAAATTCACCTGCTTAGTGGACTTTTGGCTTGATAGTATTGTGGCAGGCTTCATAACAGAGTTTGTCGTGGACACAATGAAGTCATACAATGCAGTAGAGAAAGAATTTCTATGTGGACCTTGAGAAAAGTACATTCAATCAGTGTATACTTCTATTAAGATATTGTTATATAACAAAGGGGTAATGACAATTGAATCAGATAGATAAACTTCCCTGCATGCATGGGGGAATGGGGGAAGCACTGACAGAGTGATGATAAATTGAAGGAAGGAAGGATAAAGGAAAGAAGGAGGAGGATCCCTTGGACCCGATCATGATGGACGACGACCAGATCAAGTGGATCTTAATGTCAACGGGAAAGACGCATAGCAGAGAACCCTACCAATACAAGGTGAATACCAAGAAGAGAGCTATAGCCATGAGGGAAGGCTTGGCGAGTGATGAGGAAGAGCTAGAGGATCTTCAGGTTGTGGAGTAGATTGAGGAAATCCTATGTGCAACATGTGAGAGGAAAACGAGAGGTCCAAGAATGGGAGGAGAAGGTATCCATCCTATCCATATTAATGTTAGTGTGGAACCCATAAACCCATGTGCAAATAATACACCAAAGAGAACACCACCATTTAGACAACCGCAATTCGGAGGAAGTGTGACAGTAGGAAGTACATATACATAATGAACAACAACTGGAGGAGCCAGTTCAGGCAGAACTAGTTAAGTATCTACACCATGTGGAGGAGGTAGTAGTTTAGTATTCAGAATGGCAGGACATGATCCTACCATCAGGTTACCATAATTTTGGGGAGAAGCAACATAATACCCTGAGAAGCACTTGTTCATTTGTGCAAAGATATGGGAAGAAAACCAGATCACTGATGAAGATACCAAACTTGTGCAGCTAGCTATTACGCTAAGAGACCACACACTAGACTGGTACATGAGTCTAGGCACAAACAGTGCCCCTGGGATGACTAGGACACTAAAAGACATTAAGAATTTACTGATTAATGATTTCTAGAAGCCAAGTTCAGAGGATCAGTACATGAACGAGATGATCGAAATAAGACAGAAACCAGGAGAGTCTGTATGGGAGATTGACTAGAGATTCAATTGATTGAAGGGAAAGTTAAGATACCTCATCACCGATATGCAGCATCGACACCTATTTGTCAATTCACTACCCCCACACTTAAAATACCCTTTATGAAAATATAAATTTCAAATGCAGGCAGAGGCTCTGCAGGAAGCCTTGTAACTGGAAGAAAACTAGTACCAACAGACAGACCCAGCTATCAAAGAACTGAAGGAGGATTTGAAGAATCTCATGTTCCAGCTAAACCAGAATAAGAACAAGGATAAATGAGAAGTCGTTTGGTGTACCACGTGCAGGATGGAAGGACACCACAAGAACGAATGTCCAACATTCATGCAGTATATGGCAGCACAAATGTCGAATCCATTACCAACGAGAGGATTATGGTGAGAAATACACAATAAATTGGGTCACGACCCTTATCACTACATCATGATGCAGAAATACTAGACAATTCCAAAGATTTAATATTGCACCTTTTGCAAGTCAGTGGGTCACGACGATAAATATCACAGAACTATGGAGCTGATGTGAGAAAGAACATCAGATGCATATAGGGTACAGGCTGAAATGATGACTGGGAAAGCAGCGACACGGTTCAATCAAGCCCCAGCACCATACAACATTGTGCAACAAAAGTATAATAATGTGCAACAACCATACAATAACCTGCAGCCTCAGTACAACCCGACACAACCCCAGTACAATACCCTGTAGTATAATCAAGAACCTCAGTATAAGGCGTCGAGAGGTGATCGAGTAGGATACAGAGAAGCGAGATGAGCCAGAGGAGGTTTCGGACAAGGTAGAGGACTAGTCACATGTCAAAATTGTCAGCAACTGAGACATTATGCAAGGGAATGCTCCTTCCACCAACAACTTGTATGTATTTTCGCGCATCAGACCATGATACAAAGGAATGTCCAAGACTACTAGTGAAGATTCAGGAAAAGAGGAACAAGAACAATCATAATGTTCAGTGGATTTCAACAGAAGCAAGGGATGAAGGATAAAATATCAACATAGTTACCCATGGAGGAGCTAAAACAGGCACTGACACAGTTCAACAAGAACCAATGCAGAACCAATAGGTAAAGAAGAAAATTGAACCAAGAAAGAAGTTTGACGCGCAAAAGGAAAAGGAGACCTTTAAGGAGGCCAGATAAGAATTTCAGAAGGAGGACATAACGTCGACTTCAACTGCACAACCACACAAGGAAGCACCAGAATATGAGATGCCTCCATCATTGGATCATACCAATGAAATGTAGCCCACGAGACAAGTAAGTACAATCAAAGGCCTTTTTCAATCATGTGTAAAAGTATTAAGTGATCCATCATCTATGAAAATATTTCAAAACATCCTAGAAAAGTGTAGCAGCGAGACGAAAGGAAATCTAGAACCTAAAATAGTTAATCACCTACACACAAAAAGATGAACAAGTAGGGAATTTAGACTAAATGCTAACATTGGGGATTTCAATATGGGAGACATTATACTAAATCTAGGATCTGAAGTGAATGTATTACCAAAGAAGACATGGCAATGCATGGGAGAGCCCACATTAGGATACTCACCTGTTCAATTGAAACTCGCAAACCAACACAGATTCCTACCAATAGGTAGACTGAGAGGAGTGACAATAGATCTTGATGGAGTATGCACTAAAGAAGATTTTGAAGTCATTGAAATAGTGGACGACACAACACCTTACCCGAGATCGCTTGGTCTGGATTGGGCATTTGAAAACGAGGCCATAATCAATTTGAAGACCAAGAAAATGACATTTGAGTCCAGAGAATATAGGGTCCTTGCTCCATTAGACCCATCAGAAGGGGAGAGGTTTGTAGAACCTACTTGCCTAGACTTAGAGGAAATCGACTAGTTGTACAGAATAACTGTGCGTGATGAGGATTACGTAAAACCAACTGCAGATGGGGTACTTAGTTGGTGGAGCATCACTTCATGCACAACAGACTCATACATTGGTTTAGATAACTGGCAGCAGAGGCTACATGAAGTATCCACGTGAATATGTGCAAGAATAGACTGCACAGTAAGATGGATAGGCACAGAAATCAAAGAACCACCCAGCTTCCACGGAATAAATGATTTGGAAACATTCTTGACACAGTACAAAGACATGGTGTTAGAGAACCAGAGACTGTTAGAACTTGAATGGGCACTAAAGGCCACATCGACAAGATGGTGGAGAGCACACAAAGAGACAATCACAGACTAGTACTAATGTAAGAGGTTACTGCACATAAGGTTTGGCACATAACAGAAAAAAAAACAAAAAAAAGGAATATGAAGGACACAGAGCACCAACGGAACACTTGTAGGCATGTAGAATGTTGTGGAAAATGACACCACTAGAGGAATGACCTCATCACTTCATACATACTTTAGAGGGCATACCAGCAAATTGGTATATGGACCGGGAATTGTGCAAAGGAACTAAGACATGGACGACATTGCGATAGAATTTCACTGTCACTTTCTCATTCGAGCATGAAAACCCCAACATAGATGCGTCCCTTAAATGCATCAGAGGAGTAATATTCCTCAAAGAACCAGAAATAGAATTTATCACAGAAGAGCAACAACAAAATAAATAGACAGTCAAGGAATTGTTGTCATGTTACCATGTATAGGAGGAAGCACTAGACGAAGACGATCCATGCGATATTTAGATCGAAGAAGTAGAAGGCGAAAGAGATGTGGAGGGCCCAACCATAAAATCAGAAGTCATTTCCATGCCAATCAAGGTAAAGAAAGTTAACATCGGGACAACTGAGCAACTCAAAATGGCCAGCATTAGAGATTACTGGGATGAGAAAGTAGTTGATAGTATCACAAAGTTGTTACGTGAATATAGTGACCTCTTTCCTAGAACATTCACAGAGATGAAGGGTATATCCAGAGAACTGGGAGCAATGAAGATACCACTCAAACCTGAAGCGAGACCTATTAGACAGTGACCCTATAGACTGAACCCCATATATAAACATAAAGTTAAAGATGAGATCGATAGGATTCTTGAAGCCGACATCATAGAACCAGTTGAGGAGTCAGAATGGATAAGCCCAATGGTAGTGTAGGACAAGAAACAAGGAAGAGGGATCATGATATGCATTGACTTGAGGAAGTTGAGTGATGCATTCCTACACAACCATTTCCCTACACCGTTCATAGATGAAGTGTTAGAGAACATGGGAGGATATGAAGCTTACTCATTCACTGATGGATTCTCGGGCTACCATCAGATTAAGATAGCACAGGAGAATAGACACAAGACCATGTTTGCGAAACAATGGGGATCTTATCAGTACACATTCATTCCCTTTGGACTAAAGAATGCACCAGCAATATTCTCCAGAGTAGTCATTGCTACATTTAAGGAGTTCATCCATCAATTTCTTGAAGTATACCTGGATGATTGGATAGTCTATAGCCTATTGAAAAACCATGTGGAAGTTTTACAGCTGATGTTAGAAAGATGCAGACAGTTCCATATATCACTGAATATCAAGAAATGCATATTTGGAACACCATTTGGGATACTGTTGGGCCACATAGTATGCAAACAAGGTTTATTAGTAGATCCGACAAAGATCACAGTCATTGTTAACTTTTCAGCGCCAAAAACAGTCTGTCAGCTAAGAGCAACGTTAGGACACACAAGATATTATAGGAAATCCATCACAGGATATGAACATATCACAACACCAATGGAAAATATGTTAAGGAAGGATATGAATTTTCAATGGAATGACGAGTGTCAATAAAGTCTGGATACCTTGAAGGAAAAGATGGTTACCGCGCTGATATTAGTATTTCCAGACTGGGAAAAGACATTCCATGTGCATGTAGATGCATCAACGATAGCACTCAGAGCTATCTTGGTGCAGCCAGGAATAGGATACTTGCATCACCCAATAGTGTTTGCAAGAAGAAATTTATCATACTCAGAACAGAACTATAACATGACAGAAAGAAAAGGCCTAGCCATGGTCTATGCACTACAAAAATTTAGACATTACTTATTGGGAAAGCACTTTAAAATGTTCATGTTAGCGTTAGAAGTCACTCCTGGATTGCTTGCAGGAGCAGAGCCCAACGCCCATCAGTTTTATGTCACGATTTGTTTATGATGGGTGATCAAATGGAGATAATAGCTCAAGGAGGTATTACTCTAACTCAGAGACTGAGTCTGATATGTAAAGAACAGAGGAGGTCTGGAATCCTAACTTCAGCCAGTGGGTTGATTTAAAGATGAACAAGTGGAAGACTTAGGAGAAAGTGGACAAATAGCTCTGGGCGTCAGGCTTGCGGCAGTTTGCAGAGGAAAAACTCTGAAAATACAATCCTCCTGGTTCGGGGCTTCAAGAAGATGAAAGAGGACTTGATTGGATCCTTCAATTCCAAGCCATTCAGTGCTAAGAGAATTACAGGGACTGATTAGAGGCTCCGTAACTATTACAGTGATCCATTACAACATCATCCTATAATAGTTANAGTGTAAACAAAGATATGATAGAAACTGGAATTCATAAGGAAAGAAGTCTCCAAAGCTCGTACATAACTAGAACAACAATGCTTCCTTAAAATTTTACAACCAAGGAGCTCTGCTCAACCATCGATACTTACAAAAGTGGCAAAAATGCCTACATATACTTGGAACAAAAATACTGGAAGCGAAATCGAGACATGGCATTGAAGGCATTACGTCTGTATGTTTATTGTGCCTGCAATCTCTGGGCAGTCATGGACTTCAGTAAGACGCAATCGCGTTCCAAAGGACCTGAGAAAAAATTGGCAAGCTTACAGTCAATTCTAGACCTTCCATTTATGGAGGAAACGATGTTCAACCACCATCAACTGCTGCAATAACTATTCCATTGGGATCGGGGAAGGCCCTGGCCGACTCTGCAGCTACAGGACATGGAAACCTTCATATTCTACCATTCGAATCTTGCTTGGAGGAATCATGGTAGGACTGACGAGTTGACGTGGAGTGGTGAATGGACGGTGATCGATCAGGGAAAACGATAGGGCGGATACAAGTGGCAGGATCCATGAGTTTTGAAGTATACGAGCCAGGTGGAGGAACACAGTGGCCGAGAAGAAAATGTAGACGACATGATACGGGAAAAAGGACGTGGCGGCAGGGGATAGGTAATGGAGGTCTGTGATGAATGTTTTGAGATTTCGGGGATTCGGGATTCGCGAGTTTGGAGTGAGCGAGTTCCTTGTATCCGGGATCCCCGATATCTCGATGTGCGATGAGCTCCTTTCCTAGGGGCTAGCCCCTACCGGCTAAAACATGATCCATATGACCTGTCCTCGTGCGACCATAGCCAAACCCCCCATCAAAGTTTCGGCGCTTGCGATGTCGACGAGCACGCATCCCTCGGACTCATGATATCCTGCCACCTGTACTCCACTATAGTTCTCAGCTCCGTTGGGAAATCGCGTATCGGCATATCGCGATTCCTGCTGCCATGTGCACGGGAATTTCAATTCCCCGATCCCCGACTCTACGGGATCTCTCGCCATGTGTCTCCTTTGAAGAACGGCTCTGATCCTCTCGGCACTTCACGTCTCGTGAAATAATAGAGATGCCCTTTGTGTGTTGAAGTCGCGATGGGAGAAACGTCGAGATGGCCAGCCCTTGCGACACGCGCCCCTGGATCAAACGACTTATAATTAGCCTCCAAATAGAAAGGACCCCTTTACTGCTAAATGTCGGGTGAATTGACAACTCCGAGATCCCGATGACCGTTGATCTGCTTCGGCGACGGATCTCAGCTGCCAATATCAAAACTTTGCCCGCTCGCTTGATCCGCTACTTGGAAAAACAAAAATTTTCTGAGTTGCGCTTGAGCACTTTGTGCGACTAGCGGGGCCGAATGCTTCTCGAACCCATGACTAGAATTATTGCTAACATCAGGCTCCATGGGGGATAGAGTCGTCCCTGCGATGCTCTAAGAATTCCTCCTGCAGTTCCAGTCGCCTTTTTGTTGGGCTATGGAGTCATTATTAGGCCGCAAAATAAATATAAAAACGAACAGAGAAACAAAAGGACAATATTTACAAACCAAAAGAGTCATCAGAGACTCAAGCAAAACATTTTTTTAGGAAATGCCCATTTACTGGGCTACTGAAAATTTCTTCACCTTCCAAATCTCGTAACTTGTATGTGTTGTTCGAGAAATCCTCGGAGATTCTGAAAGGCCCAACCCAAAGGGCTTCAAATTTGTTGTGCTTGCCCTTATCTTGTTTAGGAGCATCCCATTTCAGTACCAGGTCTCCTACCTGAAAATGATCCTTCTTGGCCTTCCTGTCGAAAACCTGCTTGATCTTTTGCTGATGGTTCTGAATCTTGTCTAATGTCTGCTCCCTAGTCTGTTGGACCTCTACTAGCTGATTAATCCTTCTGATCAGGTCATCAGGCTCCTCCTGATAGTCCTGGAGGAATTTCGCTACAGGGATGGCTAGATAAGAAGGGAAAACTGATTCGGCTCCATAGACTAACTGGAAAGGGGATAGACCTGTAGCTCTCTTTGTAGACACCCGATCAGCCCATAGGGCGAATTTAAGCTTCGAGTTCCAAGCCCTTTGATTGTCTTCCAACAACCTTTTGATGATTCTTATTAAACTTTTGTTGGAGGACTCTGCTAAACCATTGCCTTATGGGTAATATGGGGTGGAGTGAATCAGCTTAATCCCGAACTGCTCACAGAACTTTGCCAATGGCTCAGACCTGAAAGCAGCTGCATTATAGGTGACAATCTTATTTGGACAGCCAAACCTTGTGATGAGGTCCTCCAAGAATCCAATGATTACCTTGTGGGAAGCACTCCTGGTGGGAATAGATTCAATCCACTTGGTAAAGAAATCTGTAGCAGTCAGGATCCACCTATGCTGTCCACTGGAGGGAGGGTGAATTTCTCCAATAAAATCTAGGCCCCACTGTCGGAAAGGCCCTGCAACCACCACCGGTTTTAATGGCAGAGACCTGAGCTAATTCTTTCCTACAAATTTTTGGCATTTGATGCAGGCTCTGACCCCTTTGCATACATCAGTAAATACGGTAGGCCAGTAGTACCCAGCCCTGAGGATTTTGTGGGCTGTGGCTGTCCAGAAATGGTGCCCTCCACACAGGCCGCTGTGAAATTCAGCTACGACTTTCTTGACCTCTGGTGGACTTATACATTTTAGAAGCACCTCCAGGGGGTCTTTCCAATATACCATTTGATCGATCAGGTAGTATTTGACTGCTTTGAGCTTCAAAGCTCTTGCTTTGCTTCTTTGAAGGCCGTCTGGAGGTCACAGCTCCTGCAAAAAGTATATGATATCCTTATACCAAGGACATTGAGCCAATGGGGGCTCCCTTTGATGATCTATGTCGGATAGTCGATCCTGTTGAACATCTGAACATCCGTTGATGAAACTTATCCCCAAAGCTTGGCAATTTGCTTCACCTAGCAACTTGGCTAAGCCTTTCCCTTTGATCAACTTGGTGGGCCTTATTTCCAGGTCGAACTCTAGGATTTTGGCTATCCATTTACTCCTTCTCCCGTCTATGTCAGGCTGAATAAGAATATCTTTAACAGCAGCTGAGGGGACATAGGTGATAATCCTTGATTGCAGAATGTAGGTTCTAAAATCTTTGAGAGATTTTACTAGAGCATAAGCCTGCTTCTCCATACTGTCATACCTGATTTCGGCATCCCTCAATGCTCGGCTGAAATAAGCAATAGGCTGCTCTAGCCCGCTATCATTTGTTTGTAATAGGACAGCAGCCACTGTGTCAGGTGAGGCGAAGGAGAAAATAAGAAAATCCTTTGAGTAGTCAGGAATGATAAGCATAGGAGCTTCAGTCAGGGCCTTCTTGATTTGTTCAAAGGAATGCCGCGATTGAGGGGTCCACCTTACCTCATTCTCTTTCCTTAACATGGCTGTTATGAGCTTTACCTCCTCAGCAAAGTTAGGCACAAACCTCCTTAGAAAATTAATTTTACCGAGGAAAGATTGGACCTCCTTCCTAGACCTCGGGATTGATAGGGCTTGTATCGCCTCAACCCTACTGGGATCAATCCTGACTCCTTCTTCTGATACTATATGGCCTAATAGCCTTCCCTCCTTCATGGAGAATAGGGATTTCTTGGGGTTTAATGAAATGCCAAACTTTCTGTACTTCAGGAAAACTTTCCTGAGGTGGCGACGGTGTTCTTCATCAGATATTGAAAATATGTGATGTCATCCAGATAAACTACCACAAATTTGTCTTTTTCCCCAACAAAAGCTATGTCCATGGCACGCTGGAAAGTTGCCCCCACATTCATTAGTCCGAATGGCATCTTAGCATACATGAACATGCCCCATGGAGTGGTGAACGCTGTCTTTTCCCTGTCTTCAAGCAGAACAGAAACCTGATTGTAGCCAGAGAAACCGTCAATCATGGACATCCTGGAAGCTCCCGTCACCCTCTGCAGTATATGTTCCATCTTTGGCAAGGGGTAGTTATCTTTTCACGAGCTTCTGTTCAAGTTTCTGAAGTCTACACAAAGTCTGATCTCTCCATTCTTTTTCCTTACTGGCACCAAATTAGCCACCCACTCTGAATATCTTAGTGGTACAATGATCTGAGCTTGAAGCAGCTTCTTCACTTCTCTCTCCATGATAGGCAGCAGCATGGGATTGATCTGCCCCAGCTTCTGCCTGAATGGCTTTGCCTCCTCCTTTAATGGAATTTTATGCTCTATGACTGAGGTGTCGTAGGTTTTGAGGTCTTCGTAGGTCCAAGCGAACACATCAGCGAATTTCTTTAAAAGTGCACTGTATTCGGACCTCTGTTCCTCTGTCAGACCCTTTGACAATTTGACATACTTGGGCTCGCTCTCGGTTCCAATATTGCACTGAATAGTATCAGAGTCCTCCTCTGAGACCTTTCCTTTTACCGACACATCGTTACTATCAAAAAGCCTTTCCAAAGGAACGATTCCCTTGGGAATATGATTGCTGGGCAATTGTACGATGTCACACCCTGCAATCTTATTCAGAAGATTACCCCCATCAGGCTCTTCCTCTGAGACAACATCTTGGTCTATATGCATTTCTGAAAATTCCTCAACAGTCTCCAAGAATCTCTTGACCTCAAGATCATCCTCAAATACCTTCCAATGTTTGACGTTGTCAGGTATGGAGGGTCTGTACTTTACTTCTATATCATATCTGAGTTTGAGTGGCAGAGGTATTTTGAAATTGCTAGCGGATGCAGCCAAGGAATCTGCTAAGGTGTTTTCCTCTCTTGGGATGAAAGAAATATTAAATGCCGAGAAGAAACTGTCAACCAGGTCCCAGAACTCATTCCTGTAACTCCTAAGTCGAGGATGTTTGGCTTGATAAGCATTCTTGACCTGTTGGACCACCAATTTTGCATCACCGAACACGGCTACTTCCTGAATTCCCATTTCCCTCGCAGCCCTTAGTCCCAGAACAAGAGCCTCATATTCTGCCACATTGTTGGTAGCTTCAAATTCTAATTTGTATGATAGAGATATGGTTTCCTGAGCAGATGACACAAAAGCTACTCCAGCTCCAGCACCTTCTCGGGAGGAGGCTCCATCAAAAAACATTTTCCAGATTGGGGTGATGGAGAGAGGAACTTCAGGGGAAACAGTAGGTTGTTTTCTGAGTTTCAGAGGTGGCTCTAGGGCATGGGTGAGCTGTAGTAAACTGGAGCCTAAATCAGTGTCTAAGGAAAAAATAGGATGGTTGGTGGGGTTGGCTTCATCACTGATTATATAGGCCAATTGAGCTTCCCTGTACAATCTTCTATGCTCTCCTCCGAACACTGGGATAGTAGCATATGTAAGGTCCATCTGCAAGGTTCCCCCCAGTCCTTTTATCCAAGATCTTGATAACAACATACCGAACTTGGGGGGGACATCGGCTACTACAATATCCATGACCACACTTTTCATAGGCAATTGAAACAAGGTCACAACCAGGTCTTTGATCACTCCAAGACACTGAACTCTCCTGGAGTCAAAGGAATAAAGGTCATGATAGGCTCGGGTAACTTCTAGCCCTAATTCTTCCATGACAGTTTTGGGCATGAGGTTGTGAGAGGCCCCTGAATCCATTAAGAAGTTGTGCAGCACTTTGTCGTGTATGTTCAGGGATGTGTAGAAGGGAGGGGATGAGTCATATCTATCTTCTACCATGGGACCTAGGACAACTGCTGGCCTTTCATCTTGGAGGTTTATGGAGTCTGAGGGAAGGCCTGAGGCTTCAGACTGTTAAAGCTGAGAGAAGCGTTTTTTAAATTCGTCATGTTTAATCATCTCAGTGAGGGGCACAGGGATTCTGATCTTTTGAATTTCATGCTCGAAATTAAAAGAAGATGTAGGTTTTGGAATCTCTTTTATTTCAGGGACACGATTATGGACAATGGGAGAAGGGGGTTGAGATTTCTTACCTCCATGACCATTTGCTACTTCATTAGCAGTTCTCTCTTCTCTAATGGACTGCTCAGGAATGTCAGGTGCTGCTGTCCTTTTATTAGACCTCAGGTTGTACCTGCCTCGACCGCCACTAGCTTTGTCTCCCTTGCTTAGTTCATTCAGCTGACTGTTCATGAGAGACTCCTCATATGCAAATTGGGTGAGATGAGGAAAAGGAGGAGTGTCTCCAAAGAAATGGATCTCAGGATCAAGCTCGTCTGCTTCTCTTTCTTCCTCCTCGGCCACAAAATTATTTTGAAAAGGAGCCTGAATTTTCCGGTCTTCTTTGTCTCTTCCCTTCTCCCTTTGCATATTCAGGGGAGTAAAATTATTTGGCTTCCTGAATCCTCCTCTATTTTCGGCAATCTGAGGGCCTTTATATGCTTGCTTCCGTTCCACCCTCATCCTCTCCATCTCTACAGACAGAGACTTCACCATCTTGGTCATCTCATCCACTTGAGGGTTGGGAACCAAAGATCCAAAGGTTGAGGCTTCTGGCCTTCCCTTTCTTCTGTCTGTGTCGGTCTTGTTCCTCAATCTGTCAGCTGCTAATATGTTGGATTCCACTTCTATGGTTGCATCTTGAATTTTGGCTAAGGAAGCAGCTCTTCTTTCCCTCAACAACAAGCAGAAATCAGGGTCAAATGCGCCAGCATAGGAAATTTGGGCAGAGGCTTCTGAGGGCTTTATCTCTACAGGGATATTGTTATACATCTTGTTGAATCTTTTGGAGAAGTCAGAGACCGACTCTCCATCCATATTCTTTAGAGACCCGAACTCTGTCATGTAATACATAAAATCCTTCCTGTCTCCCCACTGTCTCAGAAAAACGCTATCTAGAGCTTCAATCCCAGTGATGGACCCTGGAGACAATCCTCTAAACCACTTCCTTACTTCACCGTCCAGGCTTTGGACGAAAACTCTCATCCAGACATCTTCATTTTCAATATTGAGGTTGTCTGCATAACTATAGAAAGCAGCTAGGTGCTCTTCAGCAGTTATGTCTCCTTCCCTAGTGAACTTGGGCATGTATTTTAAGTAATCCCCAGCAGGAAGAGGGTTCACAGGATGGGGTAGGATTAAGGGAGCATATCTGGCAGCGACTATGGCATCCATTCTATTCGGAGGGGGATTAGCACTAGCCATAGGGATGTTAGGTGGGGAAGAGCCAGGAGGAGAAGGAGTTCGCGAAGGGGCTAGCGGGAGTAAATCTCGGAGTGGGGTGGGAAACAAGAGGTGATTCAAGGAACAGGGCACCGAGCTCCAGTCGGCAGGTTCTCCTCCCTGTGTAGGAGTGGGGAATTCTTCTGAGGTCGGGGGTCTATGCCAAGGTACAACTTCAAAGGAGGGGGGAGTGACAAAGTCTTGTCCCTCGGGTGCCAGACCAGGAGAGGAAAACTCAACAGGAACACTCCCAAAATTTAAGAAACGGGAAACTGCAGATACAGGTCTGTCAGAAATCTGAGGAGGAGAAAAAGGGGCTCCAACAGAAGAGTATGGTGGATTACCTGGCTCGGTGATGGACGTTTCTTCCTCAGAGGCCTTTCCCTTTCTGAGCACCACCTCAGGATCTGCTTCAGGTGTAGCTAGAGGC
>JASDQU010371669.1:47232-82606 GCA_032191745.1 Picea mariana
ATTCTAACGACATGGTTAAAGTATGCATCACCCTCCAAAAGGAGAGTTGTATTGACGAGAGATTGCATCAGTGTGACCACTTCTTCAATTCTGGGTTGAATAAGATGTGTGGCAACGGTGACAGGAGACACATCACCCTCAAGAATGGGGGTGTGGTCAAGAGAGGATTGCATCGGCATGACTACCGTTTCAATCAAATGAGAAACAGGGTGTGGGGAAACCATAGACGCCTCAGAACCCGAAGGGCCCCTAGGTGAGAACCACACTTATGGTATCCAAATAGTAGCAGGACACAAATGGGTAAGGTGATTTCCTTCGCAATTCCTGCAAAGGAATTTCAGCTTAGGTATGACACGTCTACGCTTCATAATTGTATGAATTCCCCCAGCGTCATTTAAAATGGTTGGTGACATGCTCTCAGCGTGACTGGTAGAGGCTGGAGGTTAATCCCCCACATGGTGTACAGATGTTTGGGATGTGATATCGATATGAATCGTGGTGACTAGAGTGATGCCCCCAGCATGACTAGCAGTGGTTGATTACGGATCTTCAACATGACTTCTAGAGGTCGTCGACCAATCTCCAACATGAATAGCAGTGGTTAGTGATGGAGATCTAGTATCACTGGTAGTTACTGGACTAGTGATGATGGTGACTTGTGGCATTTGAGACCAAGGTCCCGTGAAATATTGGTTTTGAGACATTGCAGACCCGGAAGGATCCTGGTTTACACCATGTCCCTGTCTAGAAAGGTAGTATCCTCCTCCTAATTGATCCATAGAGGTTTCTACGGGCATCATCACTGAAGAACATGTATGTTAAGAGACATAAGTATGATAAGGATTATTCAAGGGAGGATATAGTTTTCCTCCATGTGAAGGGGTTTCATGAACAGGATAGTCCAAACCGTAAAATTGATTCCCCCTATATGAAAGACCCAGGGATATATGTGGACCCTCCATAGGAAAATTGTTCATAGGAACTAGCATGGAGGACGAAGGATACACAAACGGGGTGTAATAAGTAGGATAACCACCCATTTGAATATTGTCTCTTGGAAAAACATGGCTAGGACTAGATCTGTAAGAGGGGAGGTTCCAACCTCCCACAATGAGAGTTGGTTGAGGGATAAGACTCCTCTCAAATGAAGACGCATATAGCGGATCGATCGTGCCCCAGATAAAAGTATAGGAATATTAAGAGGGGAATGATTAGAGACCCAAGGCATGGATTGAGTATCATAATTCTGCACACCATTATGAAAAGCGGACATATTTGTCCCCATGAAATGAGTGAACGTCATGGGGGAGGTAGAGATAAATGAGGGATCCAAAGGAACTCCACTATCGATGATAATGAAAACTCAAGGCACAGCATAAAATACTAAGGGCAACTAATAATTAAATAGCACACAAAAAATAATCAAATGGCCAATATGCACACAAACAAGATAAAGTGGTTGAAAGGGGCCTCCCTCCCTAAAGCAGGTATGCCTCTCCCAAGAGGGGTGTTGGTGTATATATATGGTTAGTATATTGCACTCATTTAAATGTCAATCCGAGATTCGTAATCAGAAGAGTTGTTACACCATATGTGCCTAAAATAGGTAACCTATCTATGTCTATTGTATCTAATTCAATCAGGAAATAATTAACAACATAACACTATGTTTTTAGAATATCTAAATACTTCACACAAATTCAAACTCAGAAGGTAAATATTATAAAAAAACTCTTGAATGAACACTCAATTGAAAAGGCTCTTTCTTAGAGAACAAATCTGTTCATTATAGGCTCATGAAATGAAGATATGAACTTAGATCTTGCTTCTTGTAGCAATTGAAATAGCAATTAACAATTCACTTTATTCATTCCTAAAAAGACACCATTCATAACCCTATCGATTCCAACCAAACCTTCTTTAATACAGAAAACAAGCAATATGATTGAGACACTTCATTACGTGGAGCATGAAGGTGAGAGATGAAGTCTTATGGTTCATGTACCTACTAAGAACATCACAATCATAAATTCAAAATAATAACAATTCCTTACTTAACAATCCCACACATCTATCCAACTCTTTCTAACTAAATATCAATCTGCAGAAATGGAAATGGAATTATCTACTCTCCTCAATGTATAACCATTCACTCACACTGATTCAAAATCAAATAAATCGGTATTGTACTTAAAAAGTTTATGCCTTTAAAATCATTTGCAACACGCAACTACTAAGTTTTCACACTTACACAATTCACTCACAACACATAAAGACATGTACAGGAAGGCTTACCTTGGTTGGGGAAGTGGGCCCTTGTCGAACCAACAATGTACCTCTGAAGAAATTACAAACTAAAACACTTTACTCATACTCATGAATTGCACAAAATAGCATTTGCATTCCTTCAATTGATTAAGTGAATCGGGAGTTCAACATTTCATTTCCCATCATAACAATGTATATCATTCTCTACTTGCTACTTACTTCCTATCATCTACACAATCCCTTTTAAAGAAGGTTAGCCATTATAACCAAGGTCTGAGGATAATTATCAAATGTTTTCAAAATATTACAATTGGTGATTTGAATTGTATCTCTAGGAATGGACTTCATCCTTATGACACGAAGTGCATGAGTGATGAATTCTATAGTTATCTCCAAACTACCTAAGGATACTTCCATCCAACTAACTTCTTTGAATCACCACCATCATATTCATTCAACACGAGAATCCTGTAGACAGGGGTTTAGTACTGAACTAGCACTGTCATAAATCTGGGTACTAGACCAGTGCGACAACAGTACAGGAAGAGGTGCATAGATGATACTGGAATAGGCGCAAAGATGGTACCAGAAGAGGTGCAGTGTAGTGATACTAGATCACTGCAGAGTACCGGATCAGGAGGAGTATTGGTACCGAATCAGGCAGAGTACCAGATTTGGAGGAGTACCAGATTAGGCAAAGTACCATATCAAGAGAAGTATTGGATCAAGTGGTTGTTGCAGTACCGGACTAGTAGTATTATTGGATGGAGATACTTAATTAATATTCAAAGTGATTAGGAGCATAATAATCAACCATTTAATTCCAATTTAATCAAACAAATCAAACAAATCATGTTTTAACATAGGTTACCTCTCTAAGAACATGGACAAGGTCACAAATTAGTTTTGTGGAGGAAATGGTCAATCATATACACATATCATAGGTAAAATAGACTCGGATAGAGGATAATATAGGATAATAGAAGTGTCAAAATGGAGACTCGACATTTTCCCCATGCTAAAGTCATTGCATGTCCTCATGCAAAAATGTCAAAACTGATACTGAAAACTTTGCAAAACTAAATCATCTCCCATCCTATCTGAACATCATTTATCGGGTTGTAGGATGTTGAGACCAGAAGCTTCAATCCTAAGTTCCTTCTTAATCACCCTGGTGTATTGGATCAAATATAAAACTTTGTTGATTTTAGCAGAGACCTCTTCTTGTGCATCTTGTAACCTTAGGTTATATTCTTTCAATTGTGCATTCTCTACCTCAATATGCCTATCCAACACTTGGTACTCTGTAACCTCTTGTTTCGGCTTCTCATTATGTTTTTCCCATTTCCCAATCTTCACTATCAATTCTTTTTTTCTCACAAAATTCTTAGGATTAGATGTGTTTGTTTGTTTAGTCACCTCCTCTCGGGATTCCTTCTCCTTTCTTAGACCTATCAAGGTTTCTGTCACTAACCCATCAGTCACACTGATCGTCTCTCCATAGCCATTTTCTTTCTCTGTAGAAGTCGTAATATCAATAGGCTCTTCTGGAAGAGAAGGCACATGTGGAACTATTATATGTTTTGCCATGCTCCTGGTGGTTCTTCATACGAGAAGTGAGGCTTCCTCAGATTTGCTGATAGGGGTGGAAGTCTCTTCAAACAACTTCCTCTTCTTTGTTTTAGTAGAAGTTATAGGAAAGGGGACCTGTTTCTCTTGTACAGATTTGATTTTCACCTTGGAGGACTGAAGTGTAGGTTTTGGAGTTTGTTCTTGCTGAACATTCCTTGTTTCCATTCTGGAGGACTGCGGTGTAGACTCTAATATTTGTTTCTTTTGATCCTTCATCATTTTAATCTTCCCCTTACTTTCACTTTTCATATTAGGATTCTTCTCCAACTCACTAATCGGCTCTTGAGGAAACACAATAGCTGCTTCAGGGGTCTTCTCCAACTCATTAACCGATTCTTGAGTGAACTCAATAGTTGCCTCCGGGGCATCATGTAAAACTTCCTTTTGACCTATTTTCTTCCTTTTTCACTTCTCATTTTGTGGCAGTTGATTGGTAGGGGTCGAGGCTAGACTTGGTAATTTAGATTGGGCAGGCCTATCCTTCTTATATGTAGTGTGATCCTCTAGGATTTGTTCTGTTGGCACACCCTTTTTTTGACACTTTTTCCTTCTCTGAATGTTTATTTCATGGGCCTTTTCCAAATTTCTAAATGGATCTAGTGATAATTCAATGGTTGCCTCAGGAGCACTATCCGATCGTTCACCTTTCCTAGAGTCCTTTCTTTTCTGTCTTTTGGTTTTTGGAATCAAGGTTGGACTTATTTTCGAAGATTGGGAGGTTTTCTTATTTTTGGATGCAATAGGCTCCTCCAAAACATAATTATCCTTAACCAATTCATCAATAGGTTGGGATGATCTAGGTGTAACATTAGCTTCTTCACCCCCTAACTTCTTCCCTTTGTTTTTCTTTGTCTTTCTAATGGACCCCTCACTGTACGGCTTTGTTTCCTATTCTTCTATAGATTTAGACACTCCTTCTTGAGAAAAAATTTGTTGAAGTAGTTGTTTCCAACTACTGGCTTGTTTTCTCAAGGCATGGACAACCAATAGTTTCATTAGGCCATGGTGATGGATACTGGTTTCAGGTTTCTTGGAAGTTGATTTAACTCCTCTCACCATTTTATTTAAACTCATCCATAGGAAGTGGGGAAAATCGATTTGTTGCCCTCCTTCAAAATGTGACAAATTTTTCAAATGGTATAGGAAGGTCATGGAATACCTCCCTTCGCAAGTGAGAAATATCAAAAAACCAATGAGCATCGTACACTACTCTTATTTAATGCAACTTCAAGGAATGCCTTTGGTCCAATCAGTGTCCTGATGCTCCGGCCTTAGAAATTTGTGACAAATCTTCCTGTCAACAATCACTCCATTAATATATTTCTCTCCAGAGGAAGGTAAACCTATATCTTCTTCTATGGTCACCTATGAAACTATCAATTTCATATCCCCAAATTGAACACTTTCTCCATCATAGGTCTACGCAAAACCAAGAGAGACTCCCTTGTGATATCCTTTGAATTTTTCCAAAAATTGGACCTAGTCGGCCTATTCAAATATCTCCCTACAAGCTTGATATCATTGTGTCTCCCTATATAACTGGAACACATGTTCATGTCTACCAACCCCCATGCTATATTAAAACAATTCTTAAAGCGTATGAGGCAATGAAACAGAGGATCAAGGGTTGAGTACCGGATCATTACAGTCTGTGATTAGTACTGGAAGAGGATAAGTATGAAAATGATATGAAGGAACATAATCATAGTGTAAATGGACGTGGTGTGATAGTAAAACTGGTAAATAATTCTCATCTGGATGGTGAAGCCATAGAGGAGAATTTATAAGTTAAGATTCAGATTGAAACAGTCACATCCATGGTAATGATGGCAAGGTAAGACAAGTTGAATTCATAAATAACTTATAGACTCGTATGGAGGTTGGAATCATATCATGTTCACAGGAGTGTTGGGCAATGATTACAAGAGATGTGGTCATTATGAACAGAATTCACAAGTATGAAATCGTCTGACGTCATCGTGATCGAAACTGAATCGTATTCTGACATGCATTAAAATTTGGCTTAAGTCATTTGTATGGCACGATGTTGGATAATGGGATTATGACATTTCTTCACCATTTAAATGGAAGGAATGAATTTGATCCTGTAAGAGGTACAATTATCTCGTACTCTCAACATTTCTGGTGTATATGAATGATTTCTACATGAGGAGATGTATACGAGGGCTTGCAAAAGTTCATGGTAGGGAGTGTGCAATAATTGAGAGTAGCCACATGTTTAATACATAATTATTCTAATTCCTTAATAAAACAAAAAAATGTTGAGTTTATATCTACTATTACTTGAAGCATTTATATCGATTAGCAAAAAAAAAATTGAGTATAGGATAAGGACTACAACCACCTCATTACTAGTACCAGATCACACCTTAGTACCAAACCACTGCTTAGTGTTGGACCACTACAAAGAGTTTTTGTAGTACCGGACCAACACAAACCTTCTCCTTCAGTACCATATGAACACAATGGTGAATGTTTTGCAGTACTAGATCAACACCAAGTTTTGCCCAGTACTGGAATAGCATAGGCCTTCCCACATAGTACCAGACAAGCACAGAGGTGAACTTTTTTTACAATATCGGATCAGCGCAGAGTTTTTCCTAGTACCAAAATAGCACAGGCCTTCTCCCATAGTACCGGATGAGCATAGACCTTCTCCCACAATATCAGATGAGCACAGAGGCAAACATTTTTACAGTACCAAAATAGCACATAGATATCATCTAGTATCGGATCACCACAAAATTGTATTTTGGTACTCAATGAGAATTGGATAGGGTACCTAGTGGTGGTGTTCTATAGACTGGAACTTTGTAGGCTGCACTTTGTACAAATTGCTAGTGTTTTTTGATGCTATGGAAGAAAACATGTGACTTGATTCTACTAAAAGTCCATGTAGTTGAAACAAATATCAACACTTGATACAAGAACTTTGAATTTGCAGCGGAAGTTGTTAGCACTCATTTTTTATGAAAATTTTAAGTTTCTTTAGCATCCTTGTGCTAAAATTTTGAAATCTTTTACCTATTTTCCCTAGTTCATAAATTCCAATTTCCTCATTGAGTTAGGAAGAGTCTTAATTCATAAATCGTTTTCTCCAAACACCTTTGGCCTTTGTCTTTTTGACCTGCATAACCAAAAAGCCAACTTTTAGTAGTTTTCCTAAATCTTTGTTTTGTTGATTTCCCTCTATTTTATTTTAGTTGCCTTTTCAATAAATGAGTTTATTGACTTTGAAAGAAGAGGTTGTGTGTGCTTTAAAGTGGCTTAACTCTAGTCTAAACCTAAAGTTCTATACATAAATATTTTGCATTATCCTAAGTCTAGAGTTTATAAAGCCACATGCCCATTTCTTATGTTATTCACTAGTCATTACATTAAGCTAAGCTATGAGTTAAGATCATGTTCCTAATTCATAATCTATGAGTCAAAGCTATATGACAAAATACTAAGCCACGAACTAAATCAAAGTTAGGCCATGAGTTAAGCCTCAAGCTCAAGCCACACATCAAGCATACAAGTGCCGAAGAACTAAATATAGCCATGATATATATGATTTTGCTCCTAATATTTTGCCCGTTCCATCATTTTCATGCATGGATGTGCAAAGTGCAGTGCACTACCAAATCGCATGGGCACTGCGTTTTCCCCTGGGCGCTGTAAATTTCTTGGGTGCTGTGTTTTCTCTTGGGCGCTGCATTTTCTCCTAAGCATTGTGTATTCCATAGTGTGCTACCTAATTTTCTACCTAATTTCTTGAGTAGTGCAACGACGGGAGATGCGAATTTCACAGTGTGCTACCCAATTTTTTGGTTGGCACTACCTAATACTTGGCAGACACAAAATTTGCACAGAAGATACAAATATTTGGCGCTACCTATTGGCACCTGGAATGTACGAGTTCAAATTCATTACTTTTTTAGGTGGCTGATGATGGCTAAGATAGTAGTTGGCAACATGATAACAACTTAGCACCTCTACAGGACACTTGGCATGCAAAAGGAGGCGCATCAATGAAGATCAAGGGAGGAAGTTTCATTTAAATTTAGTTGGATTAGTCACCAACATGTTCCTGTTTTGTAGCAGTTTGTTAATCGCTGTTAGAATAGGTGTTTGATTGATAGTTGTTGATTGAGGAATCTGATGTGAGGAAGGGCCAGCTCACACCTCTAGTTGTTGCTCTTCCTTTTTATTATAAATTCATGTTCCAATTGAGGGAAAAGGGTCGATGGTTGAGTTGAGGCTCCTGAACTATTTTTGTACTTTGATAGGATTAATATGAAGATAGCCTATCTTATCATTTTCTGTGTTAAGAATTCATTTGCAGAAGAGAGTGATGTTTAGCTGTGTTTTTCTTTGTTTTGACTCTTAAACTTTGTTCTTCTTCAACAACAAGCGTGAGAGGGTTGCTTGGAGGATCCTTTGAGATCTTCTACTTTGTGTGTTGATAAATCTTTTTTGAAAACGATCTTCAGATTATGATTCTTCTTGTACTGTATAAATAATATGCTTGAAAAGGATTTTCATGTCTTTGTTTGCAGTTCTATGTTTGCCTATAAAAGTCTTCCACCTGAAAGCCTTGAAAGGCTAAACATTGTTTTTGGATGATCTATTTTTCTACATATGGAAGATGATTTGTAGGGATAGATTCATATGATTTGTTAAAGTCAAGCAGATAGCTTCAGCCTTACCTCTCTCATAATTTCAAAATCAACTTTCTTTTTGTAATATTTGATGTTACCAAGATCACCTAATTACAGTCTAGGGTGACTTTTGGAGTGATATCATAAATGGCTCCATTGTCGGGTATGGATTTGAGCATATTGAAGAGTTCCCTGGGAAGAATGGCATAGATCCATCTCTTGATGGTAGACAAGAGAGGGATACAGAAAATTGACTGTAATCATCTACCTGGCGACTCCATAATCAAAGACTCCACTGGGGAGGATCCTTTTGACAAAAAGATGACCAGGTATTAGTTTATGAGCCTTCTTCATGAGCTATTGTTGCTTTTTATCAGATCATTTTTACTTTTCCCTTCACGAATTAAAAGGATCATCTTGTGTTTTGTATATTCGTCTGATTGTCAATCCTCTTTTATATATCCATCCTTGGAAAAAAAAGACCCGCCTTCTTCCTTTGTTGTAGATGTTAATTTGATACCTTCACCTCAGCCTATTCATAAGGATGAACTCTATATTGAAATCCCTCATGAAATTGATAGGCCTTTTGAAGTTTCATCACCTTTTGTTGTTCCTGTTGAACCTTGCCATCATCTTGTTAAACCTCATATCCATCCCACTAGTTGTCAAACTCAAATCAGAGATATGATGTTGAAACCTTTAAGACTTCCATATCATCTTCATCCTTATCCTCTTGATTTCTTCAAGTAATTTCCTCAGTTTTTTGGAGAGGATCATGTTATATCTGAGAGGCATGTGGAGGCCTTTGACAACTTTATTGATCAGTTTGAGATAGTTCATGAGGTTGTTATCCAAATCCTTATTAGGATATGTTGTTGTAAGGTTTAAGGGTTTGGGAGCTGACTCCATTGGTTCCTGGATTGAATTATGAAATACTTTTTGAAAGTGTTGGGGTGAGAACAAGTCATTTGATCAGTACCTACATGAGTTCACTACTTTGAGAAGGGAAAAAAATGAAGTTATGTATGCTTTTAATGGAAGATTTCACAACTTGTATTGCAACCTGCCCCTGGAAATTAAACCTTCTGAGACTGCTTCCATAGTGTATTACATAATGTATCAATATTCTGACCTTGTTTTGTATCCTAGGGAAATAAAATCTACATATTTATCACAGTTACTCATGGATGTTGTGGAAGTGGAGGAGAACCTCCAAGTTTGTGGTAGGATTCAAAGTCATCATTCTATCAGCTCTGAATATGAGGCATATTTTATTTGTTGTCCCTATGAATAAAATATAGTGGATGATTTGGTCCTCGAAGCATGTATCTTTGACAACGTTTCCTCTGAAGAAATCAGTGTCTCAAACATTGACCAAGAGCATCTTGTTGTTGAAAAACACTTTGGTAGTGAATATTTTGTTGTTAGAGAGCATCCTGAAACAAAGCATTCAGAATGTCAAGAGTCAAAGGTTTTTTATGGACAACCTATTTTTGATGGAAATAACTGTGATGGTGATGAACAAATTTTTTCTACGATTTGTTTGGAACCTCTTAGCACTATTCTTGTATATGATGATTATGATCATGATCCTTGTAAATTCTATGGAGGTGTTGAAAGGGATTTTCATATAAATCTAATCTCTTATCCATAACCAACAAATGAACAAACTTGTCTTAATAAAAACCATGTGTATGAACAGCAAACTATCCCCATGGTATATGCAGAGATGATCAACAATCAAGCAATAGATGGTTCTAAAGTTACGAAGAAGTTATTTGAACCACAGATCCCTATGTCTATCATTCAAACAAGTGTTCTTGTAGAAGACATCAAACAAATTGTCAGTAGCTTTGAAACAATGAAGGTAACCTTTCATAAATTAATCAGGCATTGCTTTCATTTTTATGAGCCTATCAATGAGTACATAGAGTTATACTCTTAAAATGATTTGGAGCATGCATACTTAATCTTTTTATCATCATGTCTGGGTGAGTATGGTTTCTTGGATGAATTTTTATCATTGTTGTTACATTTCAAACATCAGTTGTTGATCAGTGACAGAGACGAGGTTTCTTCAATTTTAAAACTGCTTGAATGGTTGTTATGGAAGGAAGCATTTACCTACCAATTGCAGAGATGGTTAGAGTAGAGTAGGGTAGGAAATAAGCTCGTTGCTTGAGCACTTCTTTTCTTCTAGTTTACAGCAAAAATATCAGTTAGCTTGTGTGGATAAAGGCCACTTTTGAAGGTATACAAAGACTAGTTGCACAGGTCTTGAGAGTTTTCAGAGATTGGTTTCACAGGCCAGATGACTCCATAGCCCAACAGATAAGGCAACTGGAATTACTAGGTTCTTGGAGCCTCACAGGGAGGCCTCCATCCCAGTTGGAGCCAAATGTTAGCACTCATTTTTTATGGAAATTTTAAGTGTCTTTAGCATCCTTGTGCTAAAATTTTGAAAGCTTTTGCCCATTTTCCCTAGTTCATAAATTCCAATTTCCTCATTGAGTTAGGAAGAGTCTTAATTCATAAATCATTTTCTCCAAACACCTTTGGCCTTTTCCGTTTTGACCTACATAACCAAAAAGCCAACTTTTAGTATTTTTTCCTAAATCTTTATTTTGTTGATTTCCCTCCATTTTATTTTAGTTGCCTTTTCAATAAATGAGTTTATTGACTTTGATAGAAGAGGTGGTGTGTTATTTAAAGTGGCTCAAATATAGTCTAAACCTAAAGTTCTATGCATAAATCTTTTTCATTATCCTAAGTCTAGAGTTTATAAAGCCACATGCCCATTTCTTATGCTATTCACCAGTCATTACATTAAGTTAATCTATGAGTTAAGATCACGTTCCTAATTCATAATCTATGAGTCAAAGCTATATGTCAAAATACTAACCCACAAACTAAGTCAAAGTTGGGCCACGAGTTAAGCCTCAAGCTCAAGCCACACATCAAGCATACAGGTGTTGAAGAACTAAATATAGCCATGATATATATGATGTTGCTCCTAATTTTTTGCCCATTCCACCATTTTCATGCATGGATGTGCAGAGTGCAATGCGCTTCCAAATCTCCTGGGTGCTGCGTTTTCCCCTGGGCACTGTAAATTTTCTGGGCGTTGTGTTTTCTCTTGGGAACTGTGTTTTATCCTAAGAACTATGTATTCCATAGTGCGCTACCTAATTTGCTACCCAATTTTCTTAGCAATGTAATGACGAGTGTTGCGAATTGCATAGTGCGCTACTTAATTTTTTGGCTGGAGCTACCTAATATTTGGCAGAGACGAAATTTGCACAGAAGATACAAATATTTGGCGCTACCTATTGGCACCTGGAATGTACAAGTTCAAATTAATTACTTTTTTAGGTGGTTGAAGATGGCTGAGACAGTAGTTGGCATCATCATAACAACTTACCACCTCTACAGGACACTTGGCATGCAAAAGGAGGTGCATCAATGAAGATCAAGGGAGGAAGTGTCATTTAAATTTAGTTGGATTAGTCACCAACACTTTCATGTTTTGTAGCAGTTGTTAATAGTTGTTAGAATAGGTTTTCGATTGGTAGCTGTTGATTGAGTAATCAAATGTGAGGAAGGGCCAGCTCACACCTCTAGCTGTTGCTCTTCCTTTGTATTATAAATTCATGTTCCAATTGAGGGAAAAGGGTCGATAGTTGAGTTGAGGCTCCCGACCTGTTTTTGTACTTTGATAGGATTAATATGAAGATAGCCTATCTTATCATTTTTTGTGTTAAGAATTCATTTGCAGAAGAGAGTGATGTTTAGTTGTGTTTTTCTTTGTTTTGACTCTTAAACTTTGTTCTTATTCAACAACAAGCATGAGAGGGTTTCTTAGGAGGATCCTTTGAGATCTTCTACCTTGTGTGTTGCTAAATATTTTCTAAAAAGGATCTTCAGATTATGATTCTTCTTCTATTGTATAAATAGTATGCTTGAAAAGGATTTTCATGTCCCTGTTTGCAGTTCTATGTTTGCCCATAAAAATTTTCCATCTGAAAGTCTTGAAAGGCTAAACATTGCTTTTGAATGATCTATTTTTCTTCATATGGAAGATGATTTGCAGGGATAGATTCATATGATTTGTTAAATTCAATCAGATAGCTTCATCCTTACTTCTCTCGTAATTTCAAAATCAACTTTCTTTTTGTAATATTTGATGTTACCAAGTTCACCTGATTATAGTCTAGGGTGACTTTTGGAGTGATAACATAAGTGTCAGAAAATAAGGCAAAAGACTTATATTACTGGGATCCAAGCTCTATAACAAGAAGGTACTATATAGCTTCGAAAAACTCATGTTGAGATTCAGAATCCTCCTCTTTTTGGAACCAAGCTGATCAACACTCAAGTTGCCACTTCCTTTTTATTATAAAAAATAATCTTAACTACTACTATTCTATGGATTTTTCTCGAGCCCATATTAGTGAATGCTCGTCGATGTTTTTAGTTTTAAGGAGTCTAAAAAAATGAACAAAAACTCCATCTATTGTCCCATGGATTTTTATCGAGCCCGGGCCATTTCCTGCTCACCGGTGTTTTCAATTTTTAGGAGTCTGAAAAAATTAAAGAAAACTCCATCTACTATCTCGTGGATTTTTTTCGAGCTCGGGCCAGTGCCTTCTCGTCGATGTTTTAAATTTTTAGGAGTCCGAAAAAATTAAAGAAACCTCCATTTAGCTTATTTTCCAAAAATGTTCTACCAAGGCTGGATAAACGGGTATACCTACACCTGGCAGATGTCCTCCTTATTCATTTATCTACGTGAGAACACAATGAAATTCTTTTTTTTTGTTAGTAACACCAAAATTTCTTTCTAATGACACACCTATTTAAAAATATGTACAAATCCAAATTAATTCACACAACAAACTTACTATGGTGGATCAACAAGAGGAGAAATCCCCTTGCTTACTAGTTTCATTTCAGAATTCTGAAGAACGTGTATGAAAAAGTCCTCTTTGGATACAGGCTTATGATAAACCTTCAATAGATTTCCATTCATGAAAAAGGAGGTCTTACTCTCATCAATAATCTTTATATTAACTAAACCATTTTCATAAACTGTATCAACTTCATAGGGTCCTAACCATCTAGCAGATAATTTACCTTTAAAATTATTGAACCTATTATCATATAGTAGGGCCCAATCACTTGACTGAAAAGATTTCTTGTTTATGTACTTTTCATGCCATTTATTCCATTTTTATTGTATAAGGGTGGTCCTTTGAAGAGCATCTTGTCTGACCTCATCAAGCTCATTCAACTGTAAAATCCTCTACTTTTTAGCATCATCCAAATCCATCCCTAGTTGCATGGCAGTCCTGAAGGTTTTCTCTTGAAATTCTATGGGAAGCAACACCTTGTTCTCATATACAAAATCATAGGGTGTATGGCCTGTTTTGTTTCTCCAAGATATCCTATAGTCCCATAAGGCCTCGGGAAACCTATCAACCCAGTATTTTTAATGTAGTTGAACAGTCTTGGTAAGAATAGGTTATATCACCTTGTTGGTTGATTCCACCTGCCCATTTGTTTGAGGGTAATAAGGTGAAGATTTTCTATGTTTGATTTTATATTGTTCAGTAAGAGGTTTGACCAAATTGGAGGTGAATTGGGTTCCTTGGTCAGTTACTATTTCGAGAGGCACACCAAAGCGAGTAAATATTAATTCAAAGAGAAAATCTACAATAGATTGTTCATTAGCATAATATAAATCTTTAGCTTGCACCCATTTGGTAACATAATCTGTGTAGACCAAGATGTACTTCTTCCTTTGAGACATAGGGTTAATAGGTCCTAAAAAATCCAAATCCATTTCTCAAAAGGTTCAATTACTACCTGAGCTTGGACGGGCATCTCATCAACTACAGTAGGTTTTATCATCCTTTGACAATCATCATATCTAGCCACATACTTCTTTGCATCCTTGAAAATACTTGGCCAATAGTAGTCGAACTGTAAGATATTGTATGTTGTTCTTTTATCAGCAAAATGGCCCCCACATGGACCATCATGACAGGCTTTGAATATGTCATGCATCTCATCCTATGGGACACAGCTTTTGATCACCAAATCAGGCCCAACTTAGTATAAACAATCATCATGCCACATGTAATCGGAACTTAGCTAGATAATTCTCATCTTTTCTCAGGAGGATAGATTCTGAGGTAGCTTTCTTGTTACAAGATAATTGGCTACATCTTCACACTAAGGAATTTAATTAGAAATCGAAAATAGATTCTCATCTAGAAAATTGTCACCCACTGGAGTATTATCACCTGTATGAATGAGTCCAGACAAGAAATCAGCAACTAAATTATCTCTTCTGGGCCTATCAATAATGGTGATATTGAATTATTGCAGTAATAACAACCATCTAGTCACTCTATAATTTGTAATAGTTTTTTTCATTAAAAATCTGATGGATGAATGGTCGGTATGTACAAAAACTTCATACCCTGTTATGTAGTGTCTGAAGTTGTTAATGGCATGTACTACTAACAAAAATTATTTTTCAGTGACAGTGTAATTTACTTCGGTAGGTGAAAGATTCTTGCTGACAAAGTATATAGAATATGGAATCTAGCCTTCCCTTTGTCCTAAAGCAACCCCCAAAGTTGTATCTGAGGCATCCATGCAGATATGAAAAGGAAGAGACCAGTTTGGTCCTCTCAAAACAGTGGCACTTGAAAGATTTGTTTTTGAAATTTCAAAAGTAATTTGACATTGTTCTTTCCAACAAAATTCATCCTCTTTTTCTAATAGTTTGAACAATGGGGCAACTAGGTTTGTAAAATTTCGAATGAACCTCCTATAGTAACTAGCATGCCCTAAAAGGATTCTGAATTCTTTCTGTGAGCTAGGGATTTTGATTTGAGAAATGATGTCAATCTTGGTAGGATCTACCCTTATTCTAGTACCGTAGATGTGATGGCCTAAAATAATTCCTTCAGTGAGCATCATTTTATATTTTTCATGACTGAGGGAAAGGTTGGTGTCTTTACACCTAATTAATACTTTCTCCAAATTGTCCAATGCCTACTGGAAATCATCCCCATATATTGTGAAGTCATCCATGTATACTTATAAACAATCATGGGTCAAATCAGAGAAAATGGCCAAGACAACCCTTTGAAAGGTAGCAAGGGCATTACACAAACCAAAAGGAAGAACCCTATAGGCATAGGTACCCCATGGGCAAGTAAATGTGGTTTTTTCTTGATCTTCTGGTGAAATTTGGATCTGATTGTAACCACTAAACCCATCCAAGAAATAAAAATACCTCTTCCCAGACAAAGTGTCCAAGACCTGGACTATGAAAGGTAAAGGAAATTAAACCCTATAGGTAGCCTTGTTCAATTCTCTAAATTCCACACAAATCCTCCATTTACCATTTTTCTTAGGGACAATAATTAATGGGGATACCCACTTGCTATCCAATATAGGGTAAATAAAATTGGTATGCAAGAGTTTCTAGAGTTCTTCTTTCACTATGTCTTTTAAGGTTGGAATCATTCTTATTTGGGGTTGCCTAACAAGTATTATTTGGTCATTAGTGTATATATGATGCATACAAGTGTCTACGTGAATCCCTTTCATGTTGGAGTAATCCCATGCAAAAGCACTAGATTGTCTTTGAATCATTTGAATCAATTTTTGTTGTTGATTTGTTTCTAAACTAGCATTGATGTACAGGGATTTTACAGGGCTGATTTCAACAGCCTGGACAACTGATTCTTTCCCTTCATCTACTTGTGAAATGGTGGCTACTGTAGAGGTAGAGGGGTTCCATATTTCCTGAAATTCAAAGATGAAGATATGTGTGTATTTGGGAAAAGATTGAGGGTATTCAATGCATTCTGTATCAACCAAAAATAGGCTTAAGATTTGTTCTTCAGTTTTCTCTTGAACTCCTTTTACTTTTTCGAGTGTTAATAAGGGCTGAGTACATTCCTCTTCCCCATAGGTATTCTCCAACCAGAGAGGAACTTCAGTGGTTGGTTGGTCAGGAGGAAAGAGAATAAGTTTTTGACTTTGGCTCCCATTGGAAACTGTCATCTCTCCAGACCGACAACTAATAAACGCATCAACAGTGGTCAGCCAAGCACTATTGGATGTCTTGGTTTGGATGATTTGGGATGAATTACTAATGAATCCACAGGGTATTCCCAAGAGTCCAAAGTGACTTTCACATCATCTAGAATTCCTGTTGGGATGATGACTGATTTGTCTGCTAATTCCAACAAAGTCTGTGTTGGTCTTAGGTGATTTAGTTGCATCATTTTAATAGTGTCAATCGACATAACATTTATTGTTGCTCCTAAATCAATAAGTGTGTTTGGAAAAGAAACACCATTAATTTCTATGGTCACCACTGGATTTCCCGGATCATTATATTTGGATGGAATTTCTGATATAAATTTTGATAATTGTCCAACCACCTATATAACAAAAGGTTCCTTCCTCTTCCTCCCTAGATTTTTAATGCAAATATCCCTTATAATATTAGCATATATAGATATGTCTTTGATGGCCTGAAGTAGGGGAATCTTCACAAATATGTTTCTAAGTTCAGTCTCTATATTACTCCATAGAGGTACCTCAGATTTCTTCACAAGTACCATTTTTGAATAAGGAGGAGGATTAGTTTTCTAAGGTATTTCTGCTGGGTGAGAAGTGTGAGGAGGAATTTCTTGTTGTACAGTGGTGTTTCTTTCTTCATCTGATTTGTTATCCATTTTTTCTTCTCCTTTAACTACTTGATTATCTATTTGTTCTTCTTCTTGAACTACTTGGTTATCTACTTGTTCTTCTTCTTGAATAACCACAGTAGGATTTGGTTTATTCAAAACCCTCCCCAATCTTAATTCAATTCCATTAAATGAAGAAGGAGTTATCACATAAGTGGGGAAGGTTTGTACTTCAATATTTTGTACAAGTTATGTAGGTCTATTATTTCGATTAGGAATGGGTTGTGCAAGAATAGGGGTAGGCCGAAAGGGTTTGGGATAGGTGTAGCTTGTATTTTTTTCTGTAGATTTAGGTTCATAGGCAATGCAAGCTATTTTTGTAGTTGTGTAGGCAAAGGAAGAGAATGGGGATTAAATCTTGGTAGCAACTGAGATATATTGGAAGGGTATTGTGGGTAGGTGGGAAAGGCTGTTGGCTAAAAGGTAACATTCCCATATGCAAGCCCCCTCCATCCTTGTTTCCAAGGATGGATTTGTGGTTTTTGGGGTGACCATTGAGGGTAAGACATTGGAGGTACTCATTTTTGTTGTAAATATTGTGTGGTAGGATCTACAAACATATTAGGATTTTGTTGTCTTCATGCCCTCTTGGGGGGATATGGTGTTTCCTGAGGTTCCCCCCCTCCCTTGAAAATGGATTTTAGTCCAGGTAAAGAAGGGGACTCATTGGTAGGGTGATATTATGTACAGAGGCCACAGATTTAGATAACATTAATGGGACATTCCTTTTTAGGATTCATTTTTCTACATCGAGGACAAAAAATTGGCAAAGTAGCATTTTATTCTTGTTGTTTTCTTTTGATTTTAATGGTATCAAGTTGGGAGATGATGGTGTTGAGGATGTATGTTTTGAATTTTTATAGTAGATTCCCCAATTATATCCTGGTAACACCCCCTAGTGTGGGTTTAGTAATTATGTTTATAGGATCCCTTACAATTTTTCATGTTTTGACTTGACTGTGGGAGTATCTTTTACAATAATCGGCAATGTCTGAAAACAGTTTATCATACACATTTCTAGAAATCATGAGGTTTAGTACCTTAATACAGTCATCCATTACACCTTTTAGGAAGATGTTCCTAACTATGGTTGTGTCTAAGGGAAATTGTTGTGTCTTTTGGTAGTTGTATAGGAACCTTTCAAGGTAATCTTCCAAACTTTGTTCCTCAGACTACTGCATCTTAAATATGTCATTCCTTGCATCCCTAGGTCTGCACTAATCTTGATATTTATGGAGGAAAGTCTTCTTCATTCCATCCCAAGATAATATAGTGTGTTCTCCTAGGCTCATAAACCACCTTAATGCTGAGTCTTTTAGTGTGGTTGGAAAGAGTTTTATTTTATGTGCATTATCAGTGTAATTATAACTCCTACATAGTATATCAAATTCAAAAAAAAATGAATCAATATATTCTATTGATATAACATGGAAGTGAGGCAGTGAGGACAATGGAATATTCTTCATAACAACATCTCTAGCGATTTATAATATTGGGAATCCAAATGTCTCTGTTTCATTGTTTGCATTTCCCTCTTCATCTGCCATGTCTCCAAATAACACATTGTGGGGTGTTGGTGATGTCTCCCCACTAAGTGTTGGTTCAAACACTAGGTTGTTTGGTATATCTAACTGTTCCAATACCTTATGTGTTTCCCCAATGGCAGATGAAGCTTCTTCTATCACTACCTCTGTCTCTTTTCCATCTCCTCCTTCTGATGGGGTCTCTAGTGCTTCTCTTCTTGCTTGTTGTATTATGTTTTCAATATGAACAATGGCTTGAGATTTAGTGCCTTTGGTTGTTGTTTCAATTCTTTCCTTTGAACTTTCTCCTCTGAGAATTTTTCCTACACAAATTTTAGCTGAACTAGTGTGGGGTGGGGTTTCTTGTTGTTTGTTTTTCTAATTTTTCTGAAATTTTGAAAGTAACAAATCTACCTTTACTATCCCTATATCTACTCATAAAAATAAGAAACACTAATACTAGTGAAACACAAAATTTTAACTACCAAAGGTAAGAGGAAAACATGAATTTGGAGCAACCCCACCAAAGTGGATGTGTAGGTTCTTACCTCTTATCTTACCGTCTTCTCTCTGCCCTCAGGTTGTCCTTAAATCCAATCCAAAATCATCAAACCAAACAAACTCAAAATGCTACCTATTACCGTTTACAATTCCCTGGCAATGATGCCAAAATGTTGGTGTGTGTGTGTGTGTGTGTGTGTGTGTGTGTGTGTGTGTGTGTGCTTAGTATATTGGACTCATTTATATGTCAATCCCGGATTCATAATCAAAAGATTTGTTACACTAAATGTGTTGAAAATAGGTAACCTATATATGTATGTTGTATCTAATTCAATTAGAAAATAATTAACAACATAACATTATGTTTTTAGAATTTTTGAATACTTCACACAACTTCAAACTCAGAGGGTAAATCTTATAACAAAACTATCAAACGAACACCCAATTGAAAAGGTTCTTTCTTAGATAACAAGTTTGTTCATTATAGGCTCATGAAATGAAGAGATTAACTTAGATCTTGCTTCTTGTAGAAATTAAAATATCAATTAACAATTAACTTTATTCATTCCTAAAAAGAAACCAATCATAACCCTATCAATTCCAATAAAACCTTCTTTAATACAGAAAACAGTCAATATCATCGAGAGACTTCTTTACATGGAGCATGAAGGTGAGATATGAAGTCTTATGGTTCACGTACCTACTAAGAACATCACAATCATAAATTCAAAATAATAACAATTGCTTACTTAATAATCTCACACATCTATCCAACTCTTGCTAACTAAATATCAATCTGTAGAAATGGAAATCGAATTATCTACTCTACTCAATGTATAACTATTCATTTACACTGATTCAAAATAAAATAAATTGGTATTGTACTTAGAAATTTTATTCCTTTAAAATCATTTGCAACACACAACTATTAAGTTTTCACACTTACAAAATTAACTCACAACACACAAAGACATGTACAGGGAGGCTTACCTTGGTTGGGGCGGTGGCCACTTGCAGAACCAACAAGGTACCTCTGAATAAATTACAAACTAAAACACTTTACTCATACTTTGAAGGTACCTCTGAATTGCATTCCTTCAATTGATTAAGTGAATCAGGAGTTCAACATTTTATTTCCCAGCATAACAATGTATATAATTATCTACTTGCTACTTACTTCCTATCATCTACAAAACATCCCTTTTAAATAAGGTTAGTTGTTATAACCAAGGTATGAGGATAATTATCAAATGTTTTCAAAATATTACAATTGGTGATTCATATCGTATCTCTAGGAATGGACTTCATCCTCATGACACAAAGTGCATGAGTGATGAAGTCTATCGTGATCTCCAAACTACCTGAGGATACTTCCATCCAACTAACTTCTTGGAATCACCACTAGCATACTCGTTCAACACGTGAATCTTGTAGACATGGGTTTAGTGTCAGACTAGCATAGTCATAAATCTGGGTACCAGACTAGTGCAAAAATAGTACCGGAAGAGGCATAGAGATGGTACCGGAAGAGGCATAGAGATGGTACTGGAAGAGACGCAGAGCTGGTGCCAGAAGAGGTGCAGAGTAGTGGTATCGGATCACTACAGAGTACTGGATCAGGAGGAGTATTGGTATTGGATCATGAAAAGTACTGAATCAGGCGAAGTATCGGATCAAGAAGAGTACCGAATCAAGAGAAGTACCAGATCAAGTGGTTTTTGCAGTACCAGACCAGTGGTAGTACCAGATGGATTTTCTTAATTAATATTCAAAGTGATTAGGAGAATAATAATCAACCATTTAATTCCAATTTAATCAAAAAATAAAAAAAAATCATGTTTTAACATAGGTTACCTCTCTATGCACATGGACAAGTTCACAAAGTAGGTTTATGGAGGAAATGGTCAATCATATACACATATCATAGGTAAAATAGACTCAGATAGAGGATAATATAGGATAATAGAAGTGTCAAAATGGAGACTCAACAAGGGGCCTGAAACTCCATGCTAAAGATCGAAGGTATCATAATCAGTTATAAGGGCCCCATGGGCTTAATAACCAATTGGTCAGATCCCCCCGAAGACGTAATCCTTCATAATGGTTTTTTGTTTTCTGACCCTTATCTAACACAGGGTACCTGCAGAATAACCCTTACAAGTAACCTATGTGGTACCTAAATCAAGAAACTAAGAAACCACGGTATAACCGATGCATAGGTGAACAATCGTAAGTCAGGTCCACCATATGGGAAGGGTAGAAAAGACCTAAACCTTGAAAGAACCGCCTCTCACAGAGGTAAGGGAACTAGCAAGATCCTCATATACAACTAGATCCCCAAAAATATATCTGACGCTAAGAAGGTATCGGGTGGATATCCCTTCAACTGACCTCATGCGACCTCATGCTTAACTCCAGTGTAAGCGGAGCCTCCTGATATTACCGATTATACAATATATTTATCCACTCCCTTAGTCAAACACATATGTTTATTTAATAGCCTTGGAGAAGTTTACTCACAAAATCCTATTCCAAGGAACTAAATCATAATCTAGTTTGTCCACCCTAGAAAATAAAATTGTTACTAGTCAATTTTAAATTATAGCATTAATATTAATGGCCTTGCTTACTCAAAAGGTGTAGTCATGAAACTCATGATGCTATGACTCAGCAAGTAAAATAAATGAATATGAATACAATGTAAACTCATAAATTCAATTTCCAATAAATGATATGCTTCTTAAAAATGCAATTTTCAATTCAATTCTGCAATTATAAATAAAAATGCAATATTTCTTTACATTCACTAAGATAAATGAAAAAGACTCAAGAGATCAAAATGCCAATCAATGTAAAATGCCTAATAATTTTATATTTTCAATATAAGAAAAATGAAAATGAAAGGACTGAACAACAACTTGATATAAAGACTCTACTGTGTATACACAGAGACAATTCAAGTAGGATATCAAGGAGAAAAAAACCCATCCCAAGGTGCAAGGACAATTAAAATGAAAAGATGATGAGAAAGGCACCGCCCAAAAATTCAACCAAAGACAAGTTTCTTGTCATTCCACAGACACTTACAGTCACTACAGAGACCCAAGAAGACTCAACAATCATCAAAACCTGCCCAACAACCACCAAACCCAACAACCAAGCAGAAAAGGTTGATGTACACGACTGTTCAAGGGAAAAGCATGTATATATGCATCTTGCAAAAGGAGAGAACACGTATGTATGCAAATGTCAAGAAAAAACATGTGTATATGTGTCAAAACATAGCTAGGCTAAGGAGAAGGCTGAAAGACTCAGACCCAGAGTGAACAGATGTTTTCAAGTAATCATACGACAAGAAACTCAATATGAATGAGACAAATCTAAGGAGAAAAACACTCCAAACCCCAAAAAACAAGATTCAATCCCCAGTATGGTCGCCAATTCTGTTACAAGGAAAATATCTCTATGGCTAGGGCTAAACCTCAACAGACGAAAATGACTGTAGAAATCAACTCCATTCTCAAGTATGATATATAGGAAAATATGCTAACAAGACAAGATAAGAGGCCTACCTCATCTAGACGTTTGATGAAGACCATCGTTGAGCACTTGAATCAAATAAATATACCTGCAACTAGCCCTCAACAACCAAACAACGCAAGCATATGGTGATAATATATGATGTTATCACATTCAATAGCATAATCCCTCAACATTCATAACAAATGTGCCAATGGAATAATAATTCAAATATTTGAAAGATGTTAATTGGATGAGAAAATATTATTTCTATTAATATATAATCAATATAAGTGAATGAGTTATAGACTTCTGTGTTGGCATGGTTCGAAACCAAGAAACTAAGTTCCTTCCAGTTGGGCTTCCACCACTTCAATCCTCCACCAAAGGCAATCTCATATAAGAGAGACAATGAAGTTATCAATCAATAAGGGAAGATCTTGGGGGATGAACAATGTGTTCGTACTTAAAGGACAAAGGGATGCAGACTCAATGTGAAGTGAATAATTTCTCCAGAGTAACTTTTCTCTCAAAGTTGAATTCTTTCTCCCCTTTTCCATAGCTCGGATTTGGCCCATTTATATCCTTCAAATGGAACTAAAGGGACAAGTCAGAATGTTTCTAGTATATGGAAGGCCAAGGATCATTGATCTCATGACGTGACATGGAAACCCGAAACTATTTTTCAATTTTGGGCACATTTCCGATGTACACTGGCTGTAGTGGTGCAACCTGCCTATATGTATGCTTTATAGTGGGCAGGGCATGTATATGTGGAAAAATATTGTCTTTAGCTCTGGGATTTGGAAAAAAAGGGACTTCAAGTCTGCATAAGGAAATGGAAAAAGGCCATATGTGAAAGATTCCATGGGATGAGGAAAATACTTGTATAACAGCCATGGCAGATGTCATCTCGACAGTATGTCAGATTATATGTTTTCCTCATGAGGGAAGAATTGTGACCATTGATTAGTTGTCATCCAACCTTTCTGATGTGACAGCTAGCCCCCATACCATTGTCCCTTAGATTAAAAAATATCAGGAGGCCACTGAGAGCATCAGTTGTGAAATGTACCCTTATCTTATGGGATATTTTGATTCTCCCATGCCAATTTCATATGTTCCAACCACTCCCTTCAATAGACTCACTTTTTTTAGAACGTCGTATATACATGACCCTTGGACGCTTCCCTCACCATCTAGTTCGGATGAAGTTCAAGTCCATTCTGGGGATGGTTGAACCCTTCTCTACAACTAAAGTATCTTATCCATCCATTCAACAGACTACGACAAACCCATATCAAAATCCCACTGTCATGGAGGAGGATGATATTTTTCCTAAGCCTGTTTGGGCTCAAAACTCTTCAAGCTCCTAAGACTATTTAGACATCATCTTTCCATCAGATGAGCTATTATCGAGGAAATGGTCAGAGATAAAAGTTCATGGGGGGATATACATCATAGATCATATTTCCTCCTCAAACACAGTTACGTAGAGAGTGGACAGTTTAAGTAAACTACCATCGGAAGTGTTGACGGGATAGTCAATCCCTTGGTCGGAAATGGTGTCTATGCTAAAGGAAATATGGATAATATATTAGAGACAATCATGATCAACATCTCTAGGAATATTGATGTTGTCAAAAACATATTCATCGGAGCATAATTATTTCTGTACAAGATAGTTCAGTACATGACACTTTTTAAAGATTTTTGAGACATGTTTGCATGGTCTTACGAGGAAATTATTGGCATTGATCCTCAGATAGTTCAACGTGAAATTAGAACCTACAAAAACAAAAATCATGTTACACAAAAGTTGATACCTGTAAACCCTAGGAATGTGACGGAAATCAAAGAACAAGTGGAAAATTTTCTTAATGCGGGCTTCATATACCCCGTGCCTTTGATAGAATGGATCTCCAACCCAGTTCCAGTTGATAAAAAAAAAGGTACAATTCATGTTTTCGTGGATTTTCAGGACTTAAATAAGGCTTGTCCCAAAGATAACTTTTCAACACCATTCATCGAAAAGATATTAGATGAGTTTGTATGGAGAAAAATATTTTCATTCATGGATTTTTTTTCTCCAGTTACAACCAGATTAAGATTTGCCTAGAGGACCAGCACAGTACATCCTTTATATATCCCTGGGAACCTTCGCTTATAAGAAGATGCCCTTTCGTCTTAAAAACATTGGTGATACATTTCAGTGGGCCATGATGTTCTATTTTCATGAATTGAAGCATATATTGGAGGCATACTTAAATGATCTACTAGCTCATTCGCAGAAGAGAACCCAACATCTTACACCTCTCCTTAGTTTTTGACCAATATCATTACTATCAGATTCGATTGAATCCACACAAGTGTATATTTTTTGCGACCTATGGTTGTCTTCTTGGATTCATCGTTTCGATGAAGGGGATCATGGTTTACCCCTTAAAGTTTGAGGAAATAATTTAGTTTCCTCCCCACGTACGACTAGACAACTTTAGATCCTGCGGGGAAAGGAAAATTTTCTCCGACGATTCATGTTGAACTATGCCAATATCACAAAAGGTTTTATGCACCTTTTAAAGAAAGGGGTCCCATTTTATTGGGAAGAAGCCGCACAACATTCATTTGACGTGTTAAATAAATATTTGGTTTCAAATTCTTTGCTTAGTCCCCCCAACTACAATCAACATTTCTTGTTGTATTTGGTAGCAGTCGAATCATTGATTGGTATGGTTCTTGTTTAGGAAGATGATGAGCTCCAAGAGCACATCATCTATTATTTAATTTTTGGATTGATAGGTACTGAACTCAAGTACTCTCACGTTGAAAAGATGGAATTGGCAGCTTTTCATGCTGTCCAATAACTTTTACATTATATTCTACCATGTAAGTTAACTGTTATTTCCATTGTTAATCCTTTCCAATACGTTTTGACTAAGCGAATTATTGGTAGGAAGTACAATAAATGGATTGTTGTGCTTCAAGAGTTTGATTTGGAATTTGTGTCTACAAATTCTAAGAAGTATTTGGTCTTCATAGAGTTAATGTCAGAGTTCCCAATTGAGAATGAGGAAAGCAAAATGACATACTCATTTTCGGATGAGCATATTTTCCTCATCTCTTCGTCTGAACCATGGTATGGGGAGATCTTTATATATCTCCAGAATGTGAAGTTCCCTCCAAACTGTTCATGAGATGAGAGAAAACAAGTTCGTCACATGGATAAACACTGCCTCATCATCACTAACATGTTTTATCATCATGGGGTGGACTTGATTCTTCATCGTTGTTTGAATTTTGAAGAAGCAGAGGATTTGTTGAATGACTTATATGGTGGAGCATGTGGTGGTCACCTATATGGGTTAGCAAGAACGCAAACTATTTTGCGCGTCGGGTACTCTTGGCCCAATATATTCAAAGAGTGTATAGAGGGATTCAAGAAGTGTCACCAATGTCAAATATTCACTAATAAAATGTGTGTGCATCTTGTTCCCATGTTTCCCATTATTATTGTTGACCACTCCACCAAGTTGGGGTATATTTTATGACATGCCACCCAACTTCGGCTAGGGGACATCATTATATCATCATGGTCATTGACTACTTCACCAAGTGGGTCAAGGCTATGCCAACATTTTCTAATGGCAAGGAAGATGCAACACTTTTCATTTTTAATTATGCCATAGCTAGGTTCAGGGTTCTGAAGGAGATTGTCATCGACCATGGCAGTCACTTTCAGAACCACATGATAAATGAATTAGCATCAAAACTAGGTTTTTTTCAGGAGCATTTGTCTCCCTACTATCCTTAGGCCAAAGGTCAAGTTGAATCCGTAAATAATTCATTAAAAATTATATTAAGAAGAATGGTTAACTCAACTTGAACAAGCTAGCATTTGATGCTTTATCCAACCTTGTGGTCTTACCGAACCTCAGTCAAAACTGCTACTGGTTTTTCTCCTTTCCAACTCATTCACGAGGTGGAACCAATTTTTCTAATTGAATGTGATATAACTTCACTAAAAATTGTGGTCGAGCTCCTTCATGATATGACGCAGCTTGAGGAGCTCCTATTCTATATTGAACATCTTTATGAGAAACATCAATATGCAGGGTTAGAAAATGAGGTGCATAAGAAGTGTGTTAAATCTCAGTATGATAAATTTGTTTGTCCTAGGGTTTTCTCTGAGGGAGACCTTGTGTGTCTCTATGACCAAGAAAATTCAACCCCATGTGGTACATCCCATATGTTGTGTGATGGGTGTTGGAGAAACGATACTATGAGCTCATGGATTATGAAGGAAATGTGCCATCGAACCCTAGAAATGGGATCTATCTTAAGAAGTACTATTCTTGAGCATGAAGGCTCGAGCACTAGCACGTTTTGTAACTATTTTCTATTTTGTACATAGTTTTGTTTGGAAATTTTTCTCCTCCTTGTTGCATTAGTGATTGTTGTGCTTCTATTGTGTAGCATATTCCTCAAGATTCATTGGTCTACTTTGGATTCGTAGATGACGCTAGTCTCCATACTTGACATTTAGCATCCGCTGCATGGGTAATCTATTCGCTTTTCAAACCAACTGGTGTTTGCTGAAGGTGTGTGTCTTGGGGTGACTGCTAACAATGTTGTCGACTATAGTGCGACTTTTGAGATTTTGCGAGATGCATTTTCACATGGAATTAATCACCTTCAAGTATTCTTTGACTCATAGTTGGTGGTATCGCAGTTGAATGGTCTGTATCGAATACACGATATGGTGTTGTTACCACTTTTCCCTAGGATATGTCTTATGTAACATTCATTTGATGTTATTCATTATGATCATGTTCCTAGGATAACCAATGAATTAGTTTATGCCTACACTAATTATATTTTAGATTGGAATTTACATCACCAGTAATATAAGCAGACACATTCACATGTAAATATTTTCATTTGTAAGTAAAACATACAAAATGTATATAATGCACAAAAAAATTATATATATATATCAAAATGAGATACATAAGTATAAAATGTGGGGCCATAGCCCCTGAATGTCATATGATTCCATATAAGTACAAAAATCATGCTATGAGCACATAGTCTATCTAGGCCAGAGGCCAGTCAACTCTATCATAACAAACAACAACATTTTCCAAACATCGGAATGGTCGGACCCATGGCCTGGGTGCCCCCATGACATGACGTTGCTGGGCTATGGGGAGGTCATCAATAGTAGCCATGGGCACATTTCCAGTGAGACCCTCAAAGTTCCCACCCACACTATGCAAGGTCCTAGCTACATCATCATTGGGGTGTGCCTCCTCTCTTCCTCGTCGACTATGTCACAGGACATTAGTCAACCTCACGAGTGCTCTATATTCATAAAGAGAGAAAGTACTTGTCAATATTTTGGATCTCACAAAAAAATAGGACTTGCTATGTTTCTATGTGTGTGTGTGTGTGTGTATATATATATATATATATATATATATATATATATTNCTATGTCATATGGCTCGACCTCAGAAGGTATGATGTCATCTAGATCATTAGTGAAGTTTATTTTGGCATAAGGATAGTCCTTGATAAAGGGTGTTTTCCAGTCCCACCAGCTAAAGAATTCATTTTCATATGGATTGGACATTTTTCCACCTCCTAGTTGAGTTATCATATTAGTCCATCGAACCATCGCTATCCATCGTCACAAGTGTCCTCGTATGTATGTCCTCGGTCTCATCATAGGAACCTTCTCCAAAAAGAAAGTGCATAGGATGTTATCGAAGCCAAAGTTATTGGTCTTCCTAAGCTTGCAACTAGTGAGTTGTGATTTCAAGAAGTTGAGCATTGTTGTACTCCAATCATACATAGTGGGTCTTAAGAACTCAACCCCATGTTGCATTTGTGCCCACGATGCCAAGTGAAAAGAGTTGGATCCCACAATTTGAACCATAGTATAGAGGATGACTCAGAGACTCAAATTGGTTATTTTTTATAGGCACTTGAGATCCACGTTTCTCAGTGTCAACATCACAATGCTCGTTTATGTAGTCATTGACACTCTACCGACCTCCTCCACGAGTTTGGAAGTTTGTCACTTCCCCTCTTCTGAAAAAACCTGTAATGAAGTAAATGTATTCCATAGTGATAGTTAGTGATTTCCCAATGAGCATAAATGCCTCTGCATCAAGGTTCCAATAGTCAATCAAGATATTCAACAATACCCTTTGGGACCTCCTGCCACCAATTTGAAAAAAATTGTACATTCCACATTCACGGAGGGCTTGTTTGGGACCATCATCATCAAATATTTTTTTGTCCACCTCTTCGTGTTCATGTTCTCTCCAGTGAACAAACATCATGCCCAATTTCCAAGAAAAATTTGAGTTAGTATTTCTTTTTCAAAAATTTCCCTAGGGATCTGTGACCTCTAGTTAGAACATGCGTGGATATCCATGATTGGTGTTTCCAATAGCTGCAGATATCTATGGGTTGCCTTAAGAAAGCTCATGGTTCACAGAGACGAGATGAAAAAGAGAGTCTTAAGCCCCAATTTTTCATGAAAATGTGTAAATAATGAAAGGAAATGCAAGGTAGGGTGGAGATACTTACTTAGTCTGGGTGGCAAGAGGTTTCGTTGCTCCAAGCTCCAAGAATTGGAATTTAGGGTAGGTTGCATTCACCTGAAATTTTGCATTATCATTTTCAATTGCCTCGTAAACCTAGGTTCTACCCCACTAACAAGTGATGTAACCTTCTCATTTTCTCAAAATGTCGTTTTGTTGATGGTAGAGCCTACCTTCCATGGGCGCTTTAGTTTAGAATCCCCTTGTATTCCGGTGCTTATGCTACAAGATTGTTCCTTAGGCTCAGGATTCCTAGTTAGTCCCATCTTGAGTTTGAGTTCGAACTTCATGCTTATTACTCACTCTTATTATGACTATTACCTGTGGGACTCCCCCCTTTATATGCTACTCACAATGACATCACGGAGTCCATAGTTAATCTCTTTTCAGACTCCTTAAAATTGAAAAGATTGCCGAGTGAACTTGTTCCTTTTATACTCATTAAATGGATTTGAAGGAATGTCTATTCAATACAAGTTTACCCTTTTTTCAAACTGAATAGACTAATTACGAAAAATGTATACTCTAGTTTACGGACTAGAAGAGTTCTCCTCAGTTTTGTTTTATACTTTTTTGGGTTCAAGAGACTAAATTTAAGAAAAAGGATGAGGGATTCCATAGTTAAGATCTTTTCAGAATCCTTAAATATGAAAAGACAGTTGAGTGATATTGTCTCTGTCACACTCGTAAAATGTATTTGAAGCGACGTCTTTTCAATATAAGATTAACAATTTTCCAGACCGAACAGACTATGTATGAAAAATTAATACTCTAGTCTAGTATTGGCCAGAAGAGTTCTCCTTGGTATTATTTTATTATTTTTCGGGTCGTGGAGGCTAAACTTATGAAAAATACCACCATGGGAGGTTTAATTCCTAAAGTTTAGTTTTAATTGCATTGCATATGGAATCCTCATGCTTTTAGGCCTAATGTTGTCTTCAACATGTTGTTGTTGAACCCATCTCTTATGCATTCCTAACAGTTCTTAGCCCTACAATGTATGCCTTTGTGACTCGACACCTTATCCCTAGAGGAAACATTCCCCGAGTGTCCTTATCTTGCACATGCTTTCCTTGAATTAAGCATAGGTATGTTCCTTGCACTTTGGAACTAGTTTGGTTGCTCATGAAACTTGTTTCCTCCACTATACTATAGCATTCTTTTATTATTTTTCAAGATTTTATAATATGAAAAAGACAAAAAAAATAAAAAGATAAAAAGAAGGGGGGAAAGTGTCTATCTCTTTCGTTGGCAGAAGCTTTTTCTCCCTTGAACAAAGAACAATATTTTACAGGAAACGTATTCTTGTCATTGATGGAAAGTACAACAATGACGATGGCTTAAGTACAGGAAGAATGTGCCAGGCAGGCACCAAAAGTATTTTGGGAAGACACAGCAGAGCAAGCTCGATAAGATCAGAAGAGATAGTGTAGAGTATGTGTGTTTACCATTGATGTCAAAGATCATGACCAGCAACACAGGGATAATGGCATGGCAATGGCAAGTTCAACAAGGGATCGTTGGATCCCATTCAGAAGCGTAAACTCCAAGAGTCAAGGAAGCAACTCACAGCAGAAAATCCCGAAATGTGAATACACGACTTAATATCCATTTCGGAGTTTCAGATACTGGGAGTTGGAGGTGTCAAGAACACTCACGACAAGAATGACGAAATGTGAAACCATGACTTAATCTGAGTCATTGATCAAAGGGAGATTGTGGATCGTTGATCTGACTCCATTTCGGAGTTTCAGATACCAGGAGTTGGAGGAGTCAAGGAAGCAACTCATGACAGGACCGTCGAATCATAAAGATTGTGGACCATTGATCTGAATCCATTTCAGAGTTTCAGATACCGGGAGTTGGAGGAGTCAATAGTTGAGACTCTTCATCACAGGAGTCCCGAAGTTGTGAAATGTGAAATGCCAAAATCCTGAAACAGGCACATCAATAAAGACTCCATTTCAGAGTTTTGCAAACTGGGAAATCAAAGATCAAAGAAACTTTAACCTTTGAAGTAGTGAACCACAAAATCCTGAAACAGGCACATCAACAAAGACTCCATTTCGGAGTTTCGCAGACCGCGAAATCAAATATCAAAGGAACGGGGTTCCCTAACCTCTCGAACTTGCGATATGAGAAATCGAGAAATAATACTAGTCGTTGAATCAACGACAAATCTCAACCATCAGACCCAGGAGGTGAATGTGGCAGACCATGTCAGCAAGGACAGGTGGTGCAATCATATAAGGACAAGTGTCAAGTTGATTCGGCATTTCAGGAACCTGGAAATCACAATTCTGAGTGGCACATGGCAGACACACGGATCATGACATGTCATCGAGTGACATCATTCTAGGAATTTAGTTTCAGGATTTTTATCATCAACTCTCCCCCAAAGTCCTGAAAGATGAAGTTTTGGGGCGGAAGATAATCGTCCGATCACCATGGATCATGGACCATTGATCTAAAGAGAGAAGCACTCAAATGATTAGCGAGTGGTCATAGGCTTTGGTCACATCGTCAAGAGTTGGAGGAAGGCGCTAACAACTAAACTCCATTTCGGAGATTGTGACTTGGAGAGTCGAGATGCCTCGCAACAGGAATTTGTGACATGCGAAATCACGAAATGTTGAAATGCAAAAAACACCTTTTGGTGTAGGCTATGGTCACTGTCAGTGGTAATGTGAGAGGGAGGAGCTAGCACCAAGCTAAGCTCCTTTTCGATGATCGTAATATGAAGAGTCAAGACTCTTCACCACAGGAATGTCTAAATGCCGAAATACGAAATGGAGAAATCAACACAAGACCTTGTGCTTGTAATCCAATGGTGTTGGATACTTGGAAATCTGATTGAAGGGCTACTGTTGCTCTTCATAGTTAATCAATCAGTTATGATTTAGTTAGTAGAATTGAATCATAACTCTTGGATGGTTGGCGATTCAGTTGTTGATGTGTTTTCTTGGAGGTTCGCAGTGTAACTGCTAGAAACAACTGATGGTTTATGCCAGAGGACTCGAAGAGACTTCAGGGTGATCACCAGAGAAGTTGAAGAGTCTCGAGGCATATTCTAGTGGAGGAAGACTATTCATAGAGGCTATTGATAGATGTAATACTGTTGGAGCCTGGAACTTCAACAGAGGGAATGAGCTTGACTATGACAGAGAAGATGAAAAGTCTCAACTGCTGGAGAGGCTAAGGAATCTCAGCATAACATCCAGTGATGATGGACACATGGGTTTAACCACCAGAGAAATTGAAGAGTTGCAATGATGATCGGGAAGAGCACTCGACATGGAGAGAGCATGCAAAATAATTCTGGATAGAGGATGCAGAAGATGCACATAGGGAATAAAAACACAGAACATAGAAGAGATTGGGTGTTGTTGAGAGTGATTCAAGCATGTAGAAGGAGGAAGTGTGCAGCAGTTGAAATACACAGAAGAGGAATGGTGCATTGAATGGACATAGCGCATAAAGCATAAAAGGTAGAAGAACAGAAAGCGCAAGGAATGTGTGCAGGAAGATAGTGAGGCAGACAGAGCAGGGTAGTGTAGCAGAATAGTGATGAGACTGGTAATCCATTAATGAACATTATATCACTGTAATAAGTTTCAGCAGCAAATATTGATATTCCAGGGTGGTAGGGTGGTGCTAGGGAGGACTATTGTCCTCAGAGGTTCAAGTGGGTGCTTGAACACAAGGAGTTGTAGCTTCCATCTGGTTGCAGCCAGAGAAACCAGGGTGGCAAGGTGGTGCAAGGGAGAACATTGGTTCTCTGATATACAGATCGGTGCCTCTGTAACTGGAAGTTGGTGCTGGAACTCTTAGGAAGTTGGTGCTTCGATCCAGTTGGTGTTGGAACTCTTAGGAAGTTGGTGCTTCCATCTAGTTGGTGTTGGAACTCTTAGGGAGTTGGTGCTTCCTTCTAGTGGGCGCTAGAGAAACTAGGGAGTTGGTGCTTCCTTCTAGTGGGTGCTAGAGAAACCATGGAGTCGATGCTTCCTTATAGTGGGTGCTAGATAATCCAGAGAGTTGGTGCTCTCAGCAAGTAGCAACTTGCAAAACAGAGGTTGTGGCCTCATTATGACTTGGTGCTCATAAGTATGATAATGTACAGCATGTAAACATTACTTATCATATAAAGAAGAAGAGGTTTTTACCCTCTATGGGTTTCCTTAGGAAATATCTATCTTTGTGTATCTCATATGTGTGAATGATGTTGAATTTTCTATTGCTTACTTCCCTGCATTATTGTGATTGACATTGAGTGCTCTGTAAAGAGTTTAAAATAAGCATAATTGTTTAAGCACGGTAACAACTAATTCACACCCCCCTCTCAATTGTCCAACAATTGGTATCAGAGCAGGTTCCTTTTATCTAAAGGTAGATCTGTAAGCTTAAACATGACAATTCATGAAGGGACTTCAACCACTAAGCCTCCTTTGTTTGATGGAACAAATTTTTCCTTCTGGAAGGTTAGAATGAGAACATACCTAATGGCCTTAGGTGTTAATGTTTGGGATGTAGTAGAGACTAGATATATAAATCATGTTGTGCTGGCTTCCAAGGATGATAAGTTAGAATTTATCTTTATTTCTAAGGGAATGAATGCTATCTTGAATGGACTTGCAAAAGCCGAGTTTGTAAAGGCGATGCATCTTCAAACTGCCAAAGAAATGTGGGACAAACTCATTAGAAGTTATGAAGGTAATGAGAAGGTAAAAGATGCCAAGCTTCAAACCTACAAAGTACAATTTGAAAAGTTACAGATGAAAGAAGATGAAACCATTGGGAAGTATTTTCTGAGAGTTGAAGAACTAGTAAATGCAATGAAAGCACTTGGTGAAAAAATTGAGGAACCCTCTTTAGTTCAAAAAATTTTGAGATCTCTGCCAGATAGGTTCAACCCAAAGGTCTCAGCTATAGAAGAACTTAATGATATAAAGGCTTTGGATTTTGATCAACTTCTAGGAACGTTGAATGCATATGAAATGAGGATAGTTACAAATAAACCCACATCTAGAGAAGCATCATTTAAAGAAGATAAGAATGAAGATTTTGAGCCTGATGAAATTGAAGCAAAATTTATGAGAAGACTAAAGAAAGGATCAGGCAAGTACCAAGGTAAACTACCCTTCAAATGTTTCAACTATGGTAAGATAGGTCATTTTGAAAATAAATGTCCACACAAGAAACATGATCAGAACTCTGAAGGTGAAAAGAAGTTCAAACCTAAGAGATTTGGTAGAAAGAAAAGTTTATGTGTAAACGATGTTAACTCTTTAGAAGACATAGGTAGTGACTCCTCGCGTGAAGATAAGGACAATGACTTCATGGTTATGGCCCAAGATGATTATGATAATAAAATCACAGGAAGTGAGGCTAATGAAGAAGAAGTTGTGGTTGATATGGAAGGATAACTGATCAGTGCACTGGAAGAGATTGACAGACTCAGAATTAAGAATAGAAAGAAAAAACAATTGTTGATAGAGTTCGAGAAAGATAGTAAATAGCCTGATGAAGACTTTGCCCTGCTAAAAGTGGAATTAGAAGAGGCAAATAAAATCGAGGACATTCTGAAACAACAGTTATCAGAAAAGAAGGCAAGATGTAAAGCTCCGGAAGAAGAAGTAGTGAAAACTAGGAAAGAGTTGGAGAAGTTTCAAGCCTTGTATCATTAGTATCTGTCGAGTATAAAAGCCTCAGAAGGATTAGCCACCATTCTGAATCAGCAAAGGAATCCAAAGTTGAAAACGGGGTTGGGTTATGAAGAGGGATCAAGTAGTGGCCATCCAAGAAACAAAGACTTCATCAAGTTTATCAAATCTACAACCAATGACGACAACAAACCTGCAAAAACTAAGGAAGATAATCAA
>JASDQU010371669.1:87756-108900 GCA_032191745.1 Picea mariana
CCCCCCCCCCTCTTAGTTGTCCAACAGGTTGCTCATGACACTTGTTTCCTCCACTATACTATAGCATTCTTTTATTCTTTTTCAAGATTTTATAATATGAAAAATACAAAAAAAAATAAAAAAATAAAAAGAAGGGGGAAAGTGTTTATCTCTTTCGTTGGTAGAAGTTTTTCCTCCCTTGAACAAAGAACAATATTGAGTCAGAATCTCATCATTTTGGGTCTAATATGGATTTACGAGACATTTTCTCATTTTTTGTTTTATCTCCCCCAGTTGGTTATTCTTCTAACTATATGGAGAATTTTTTGATGCCCGATGTATCACAAATGTACCCCATTTTATAGTCCATGTTACCTAAGTCACATAATGTGATGTGCTTCTATTCAAGGCAAAGTTTCAACCTAAGTTGACCATTCTACATATAGTTCCTAACCTTGCAAATCATCCTTCCCTATTTGGTCAAGTCAATCTCATCATCACATGTATATCTCTCTTAGACCAATCTCTTCCAAATATTTGGCCTTTTCCACCCCTCGTGTTGGATGATGGAGGATGTCTTAATTCCTTCCTTCCAGCGGATCTCTTTCTATCAACTTCAACACATTTTTCTCTGGGATAGAGATCTAGATTTATGTTTGGTACCTTGGGGCTTGCAGTCATTAGTGGTAGGTTCCCTCGCTATTGAAAGTGGGAATACATCAATGTCCCATGCTCGATATATTCTACTTGGTGCTCGATGCCATCTCATTCATTCACACTTGTTATATTGTACCATGGTACCTTGATCAATGATCGCTAATCAAACAATGTCTTGGGGTGTTTGACCTCGACTCATTTATTGACATAGTGTAGACTTGTACCATGACAGATCATACTAAATACTTCGGTTCAAGTATGAGCACCACCTCTTTTGGGCTCCTTCCCAAACCATATGATGCCACCTCATAGACATTGGTACTTGCATTGGATCAACTTGTTTATTCCATTGGTCCCAGATATAATTTTTACTTGATTTTGAGACATGGCTCCACTATGTATCTATTCATGGTTATGATCTACTTTGACATGGATCCACTATGTATTTTTTGTGGCCATGCTTGTTACTTCATTTATATCACGTGGATCCACTGTGTACTGCTCATGGCCATAGACTTTAGCTATACTTTGTATATGTCATGGATACACAATGTACTTGATTTTTATGGCCATGCTTACATCACTCCTGAGCATGGGTATGTCCGACTTGGGAAGAGAATACTCTGCATTGACATCTGTTGATGGTTGTTTCTCTTAGATCAGTTGTTCAGAGAACTTCATGGGTTACTTTAATGCATCGTCGCCTCTCAAAGTTTATACTGTATTTCGGACATCATTTTCCCTTTTTACCTCACACATTAGGGGGAATATGTTATAGCAAAAAATGCCACACCTGTGCATTTGTTCCATGGCCTAACCCTTTCCCTTGGCTTGCTAGACATTTTCCCAACTTGCCTCATGAAAATCATCTAAAAAACATGTATTTCACACATATCTTCGGGCTCCTTTGATGCAAAGTGTAGACATTCATGACTTCTTAATTTGTAATTCACGGATGCCCTCAAAAAATGGAAAAAATAAATTAATTCTAAGTTTTTGGGTGGTTTTTTCTATTGGGATCGTTTCCCAACGTCCCCATGCCCATAAAAAATGGATTCCAACTCCCCCAAACTCTTGAGGAAGATATAAAAGAACCATTCAGGGCTAAGACATGGACAAGTCTTTTGGTGCAAGTTTATGCTATTGTGATATAGTAGGCTTCCCTTTCCTTATTATCCTCTGAGTAACATTCCCCAATCTGGAAACTCCTTTTCTATTGCCTTTTTCCTATCTATATATCCATAGGGTGTCTCCATATCCCTATTTGGACTATCCAAGGAAGAGTATTGTGTCTGAGTTGATGCTTGAAGGATTCGTGGAAGAACCCAGGAAGTTGGCTCCGAAGAAGTGCCGAAAGAGAGTCAGGTTGTAATTAACCTTTATATTTGGTGCTAATAGAAGAGATTTATTTCCCTCCAAATTGTGTATTCAATGAAACATTGTGTATGTTTTCTTATCATATTTTATTTGAATATAGTATATGATATGTATATTGTTTGATCATATAAATACCTCGTAGTAGGACTTGTCTTGATTCTTTTTTCCAGGATGGTTTCGGAAAAATATCGGGAGCTCTTTGAAAAGTAGGGGTGGGGATCGGCATTGAATGGGAGACTCAAGGTGCACTCTTTCTCCTTCTTTTTTACCTACTTTCTCCTAGAAAAATTAGTTATTATTTCAGTTTTGTATCTTTTTCAGTCAAGGAAGATTTCATTCCTCTCAATATAGTCTTGATCTGTCGTGATTTGACCCAAAGTCACGGGGGAAATATCTCGTCAACACCTATTGTAAAGAACCCTTGGAAAACTTAGCGTATTCGGAAATATAATTAAAAAAATATTTAATTAGTAAGATAATTCACAATGATAATCCATTAATACTTTTTAATTTTTGTGTGTTTTCAACTATTAAACATAGCCTCTAACCTAAGATTGAGATATATGAAAAGACCTTGAATAATTGTTTTCACAATCCAATTTTAACTTGTTAACAATAAAATGCTATGAACATAATCCACTCTTTCATGTTTTTGATTTTCTAAAGTAAAGAATTATATTTCTATCGTTATGCTTCAACAATGTCCCCAAAACTGATAGATATAGAGATCTCGACAAATTGACCAGCAAAGCCACTCATCGCAAGTGCATGATGACGTACTTGTGTTTCACAATTCCCGGCCTACTGATCATGAAGACCTTGGATTGTACTTATAACCTGGATTGTGTGTGTGACCACAACTCAAGATACTATGTAGAATATGCCTCCTACCCAAAGCTGAGTCTTACGACAGAATTATGAATTCGAGGATGGAGTTGAATTTCGTGATGAGGTACTCACAACAATGAACCCAAATGGAAGAATAAACATATACATTTTCTTAACAATAATTGGAAGACTTTTTATTATCATAAAGGGTGTGGTTGAAGCTTTCAAAATATTACTAAAATCCCAGAGGCAAGACAAAAATCTTGTACTAAAGCAATATACTTGTCTTATTTGTCCCTAGATAATCCTTGTCTCCTAATATACTTGTTTTATTTGTACCTAGATAATCATTGTATCATAAGAGAGAGTATACATTACAAAAATTTACTATATATATTCAAAAAAAGATACCAAGTATGCATATAACTAAAAAGAACATCAAGTACTAGTCTTTGGAAGAGTAGGAGGGTCCATGTCATCCTTTGATGTTTCTCTACCTGGAAGATTTAGATCAAGAATGGGACTATCCACTAATGGGGATGATCCAATTGCAATTGAATCTGATGTTAGGGACAGAGGTGTTGATGCAGATTGGGTCTACAGGGATTCCAATTGGGAGTCAAGTCTACAAGGATTCCAATTGGGAGTCGAGTGTGTCCATTTCATCGTGTCGTTGTCGCATTGTGATTCTCTGTTGGATAAAAATTTCCAATATAAGCATCACCTTATAGGAAATACCCTACACCATGATTTGAATTTTTTGAAGAGAACTCCATGAATCTTCTGGGTTGTCAGACTATCCCTGGGAGGAATCCACTACCCCCACCCTTTTCATTAGTCATGATCTCTGCTAACAGAAAATTCCAATTGATTATATCCCTGAGAGAATGAATATTGTAGACTAAGGAAACCTAGAACCAAGAGAAGGTGCAACCCAACCCCGAGACTTGTTCCTGAAGGAGAAACTGTTGACAAAGCCCCTAATTCCACTGTCCAGGCTTCCAATTCTACACCTCCTCCGCTGCTTGCTACTTAGGGTTTATCTATCATAATTGCTTCCTATTCGAGCATGTGAGTGTGGTAGTCTCAATGCACCCAAATCTAAAGCCCGTGTTAAAGTGCCTACACTGGAGACATTTTAATTTTCCTTCATTCCTAAAGACCAGAATGAAGCTCTACTGACAAGGATCCCAATTTCTTAACCACGACACCCAATTCGAGACGTCCTCCCATGTTTGCTACACTGAAATATTCCACCAAGATTGCTTCCCTACAATGCATGTGAATTCCTTGTACACTATATTGCCAATGAGTCGATAATCCATATCCACCAGACCTACATTGACTACAAACGTCACATGCACGTCCACCTATATAAACTCCAATAACTGAAACCAGTCGATCATGTAACTAGGGGCCTAAAATGTCCCACTGTGACTAGGATGATAGCGTGCAAAGGGTACATAACAACAAGAATTTTTTGTAATTGCATGTGGAGGCATCATGTGTGCTAGTGGGCTAACATCCTTCCCCATGCATTAGTGTTCCACCCCTTTGTTATGCATGAGTTCTGATGCGGTGATCATTAATTATGGAATTATAGTGTGGGAGGATCTCCCATTGACAGGAAGAGACCCTTTTGACCACAAAGTAGCTTTGTTTGTTTAATTATCGGTAGGGTCATTTTTTTCCCACACCTAGGGGATGACCATAAGATTATGCCTAATTCTCCTCACTATAACTATGAATTGAGCATCCTAGGCATACTCCTCGACTTGGTTATTCATGGATTGACCTAGACTCCAAGCATAGAGAAACTTGATATTTCCCTTGAGATCAAGATTATAGTGAGTTATGATTTGATGATCATTAATTATGGAAGTATAGTGTGGCAGAATATCCCATTGACAAGAAGAGTCCCTTTTACCCACTCAGTAGCTTTGTTTGGTTGATTATCGGTAGGGTCATTATTTTCCTGCACCTAGGGGATGACCATAAGATTATGCCTGATTCTCCTCACTATAACTCTGAATTGAGCATCCTAGGCATACTCCTCGACATGGTTATTCATGGCTTGACCTAGACTCCAGGCATAGAGAAACTTGATATTTCCCTTGAGATCAATATTATAGTGAGTTATGATGTGATGATCATTAATTATGGAATTATAGTGTGGGAGGATCTCCCATTGAAAGGAAGGGTCCCTTTTACCCCTTTTACCCACAAAGTAGCCTTGTTTGGTTGATTATCGGTAGGGTCGTTATTTTTCCACACCTAGGGGATGACCATAATATTATGCCTAATTCTCCTCACTATAACTCTGAATTGAGAATCCTAGGCATACTCCTTGACTTGGTTATTCATGGCTTGACCTAGACTCCAAGCGTAGAGCAACTTGATATTTCCCTTGAAATCAAAATTATAGTGATTTCTAATGTGATGATCATTAATTATGGAATTATAGTGTGGGAGGATCTCCCATTGACAGGAAGAGTCCCTTTTACCCACAAGTAGCTTTGTTTGTTTGATTATCGGTAGGGTCATTATTTTCCCGCACCTAGGGGATGACCATAAGATTATGCCTGATTCTCCTCACTATGACTCTGAACTGAGCATCGTAGGCATACTCCTCGACTTGGTTATTCATGGCTTGACCTAGAAAATGTTTAAATTTTATTTAAATGTTTACTAAGAAAATTAGGTTTTAATAATAATAATAATAATAATAATCTAATTTTAAGGTTATGGATCAAGTAAGACATTAAATTGATATCTGATTTCAGCTTTAACTGTTAAATTTTATATAATTTATCCTATTTTCTATGGATTTGAAATTATAAGTTTTTAAGAGGAAACACATATCTTTAACCATTATTGATAAGATAATTTAAATATAGAACAATGGTTTTTTTTAGAACTACTATGAAAAGATATACTGAAAGGAATTAAATATGTTTGAAAACTTCAACTCATTCATTTAAAAAGTTTGCAACTGAGACAGAGGAGGGACGTCGTAACCAAACAAATATCCCAGATACTGTTGGGCAGGCCAATAGAACCACTAGAGAAGTCCAATCTCGGATGACGTGGCATTTGCACACATTTAACACATGCCAGTTTGACTCTGTTTTTTCACGTTTGGAAGGGACTTCTCTGGTTACATTTCTATAATCATTAGAATATATTGGATCTAATTATGTGGTTATTTTTAAAATAATATTTTAGAAAAAAAAATATTGCAAAATCAAAATAACTTTTTTTACAAGAGAGGATGCATTTAATTTATTAAATATGTTGTGAATAAAATATAAGAAAATGTGTTATATATAATAATGGAAGAGATCAATGTTAACAAAGGGATAGTTATTATACCTAGGCTATGTAAGCTTACAATTAATAATAGTTGGGTGTATTGGAAAATAACACTAACACCCCTCTTTTAAGAAAAATATAGGGAGTAAACAAAGAAGAAGAAAAAACGGGTCGTGACAACTAAGTCTAGCAAGGTACCCAAGTACAAACTCTCATAAGTGGAGAAAATGAGAAAAACCTACATGAAAAAACTACTCCCCAATAGAAAGAAAACAACATAAAGAAAAAAAATTAAGGTATGAGGACTCAAGATGACCCCTCGAAGACAACTTTCTTCCCCCCAAGAATCGATAATAACTGAAGAAAACGAGGTGATGCTAAAGGTTTAGTGAAGGTGTCTGCAACTTGCTCTTTTGTAGGCAAATACTCCAAGATGAGAACATTATCTTGGATGAGTTTTCGAATGAACTGCATGTGAATCTCAATGTGTTTTGTCCTTTAATGATCCACTAGGTTGCAAGAAATGTGTATGGCGTTCTGATTATCACACCAAAGGGTTGAAGGATAATCCTATTGAATGAAAAAATCTACATTAGTTTTCAAAGCCAAAGAAATTCCTAACTAGCAATAAGTGCAGCACGACTCAAATTCTAAATAAGATAATGCAATTGTTGATTTCTTCTTGCAATATCGGGAAATGGGAGCAAAGTCAAGGTGGTAGAAAAACTAGATGTAAACTTTTGATCACAAATTGAACTAACCTAACCAGATTCTATGAAGCCCTCAAATTGAGAAGCACCAGAGGTGTATTGAATGCCAAAATTGGGCATACCCTAAATGTACCTAAGAATGTGATTTGCATCCTTCTAGAGACTCTCATGAGGGATCTTGAGAGAATTGAGAGACAAACCCTACTCCAAAATATATGTCAAGACATGTATGAGTCAAATATAGTAGACTCCTACCCAATTGTTGATACAGTGAAGGATTAATGTGTGGTGAAGAGTTACTCGAAGAAAGGGTAACTCCTGTCTAATATGGAGTAGGTGCAAGATTACAATTATCCATGCCAAAGTGGTGAAGTAAATCAAGTGCATACTTCTGCTAAAAAATGGAAATCCCTTCTGAAGATTGAAGAGCATGCAGACTAATAAAATAATGAAGAAGTTCTAGATTTGTCATATCAAATTCTCACATCGATGCTTGTTGAACACTTTGAATCATGGATGAATAACTTCATGTGGTGATTAAATCACCCACATACAAAAGCAAAATCAAAATATAAGTTCCTTGCCTCTAAGTATAAATCGTAGGATCATAATGACAACAATTGAACCTTGAAGTAATGAAAAAAATATTCTTCTTCTCATACCAAGCTCAAGGATCTTGTTTGATACCATAGCGTGAATATCGAATCTTGCAAACAAGAGAAGAATCATGCAAAAACCAAGAGTTTTCTCCATGTAGATCACCATGCAAAAATGCACTCTTCGCATCCATATAGAAAATTGACTAGCCTTGGGAGGCAACAAGAGAAATCCCAAAGTGTATAGAATTCATATTGGAAATGGGGGGAAAGGTCTTGGAATAATAAATCCCTTCAATTTGTGAAATTCCTTTGGCCACAAGACATTCCTTATGCTTGTCAATAGAGCCATATGTTGCATATTTGGTTATGTAGACACATTTACAAGAAACTAGTTGTCATCCCTTACAAAGATGAATATGATCCCTTGTGTGATTATTCATCAAGAAATAATACTCCTTTTTCATGGAAGCATCCCATTTGGGTATCCCAATAGCACTAGAAAATTGATGTGGATCATATAAAATGGCATGACTAAAAAATGATACATTAGTTGTTTGTGATCAAGTGTGTCTATGGTTAGAGGAAAAGTAACTTAAATTAGTTGGCTCATAGCCATACATGGCAGGGCTCTTTCACTCAAGAAATATCCTCGTCAAATGATGTTCTATATCAAGTTGTTCATGTTTAGGCTGCTCATGTTTTGTTGTTGTTGATGGCCGATTTTCTTCTGGATGATTTTCATCTTCAAAATATTCATCATCTTCTTGTTCTACAAAAACAATTTAGTGTTAGCATGATTTGCACCATCATCGACATGAGAATATATGGAAGGATTAGGAGATTATGTGGGTTTTAAGTGCTCATTAAAATGGACAACCCTTAAGAAATATATCTTTAGAAATAGGATTAAATAACCTATATGCCTTCATATCCTCATAGTAACCAATAAATATCAACGGTTGGCTCTCCTTCTCCATATCTTTGTGCTTTTCATCTATAATTAAATCCCATGCTATACTTCTAAATACTCTAAAAGCAAATACATTGGGCTTAAGATGGATCCAATCTTCCTCTAGAGTCATATGTAGATTTTCCCTATGAGGCATCTTATTATGAATGTAATTGGAACAATTCACTACTTCAACCTAGAAAGAAGGTGTCATGTTCTTGGACTAAATCATGTAGTTTTCCATCTCTTTTAGTGTCTCATTATTTCTTTCAACAACACCATTTTATTGCGCGGTGTAGTAGAAACAATGTTGATGTTGAATGTCATGTTATCTACAAAAATCCTTGAATACTTGATTGACATATTCCCCCCATTATCTATGCGTAATTTATTGAAAGAAAGAGAGGGATGCTTCTCAAGAAAATCCTTAAAGGTATCAAAAGTAGAAAATAACTTACTCTTACACTTAAGAAAGTTCACCCAAGAGTGACATGAAAATTCATCAATTAAAGTGAGTGCATATAAACTAGCCCTTGAAAATGAATGAGTTGGAAATTCCATGAGATCATTATGTACCAACTCAAGAGGTGTGGTAGAATTCAAGGCCCTATGTTTAGGAAAAGGATCTTGATGTTGTTTTCCAAAAACAAAACCTATACAAACTCCATTGGTGTAAGAAAATTTAGGAAGACCAAGAACCAAATATTGTGCGCTCAACTACTGCTAATACTTATAGTTTACATGGCCAAATATTTCACGTCAAAGTCTACTCATAGAATCATCATGTGCAATGAAAGAGTAATGAGAGAAAGAATCAAAACAATCAAACCTATACAATTGGGAACTATCATCAACTCTTCAAGAAGAAAAGATGATGTATGGATTCTATAATTCTCGAATGACTACATCAATAGGAGAAAACTCTATTATTTTCCCATCACGAAAATGATAGATATAATAAATAGAAAGTATATTAGTAAAGATTTCAAGAACAAGAAGAACATCATTGATGCACCCATTATCTAACTACATCATTCCTAATCCTAAAACATCAAGTTGTATAGAGGCTTCAACTACAACCTAGGAAATGCTACAATCGAATGTGCAAGGAAGTAACTCGTGAGAATGAGTCATATGATGTGATGCACTAGAATCTAGTATTCAGCTATCTGAAGATGCATATAAATCTTGAGAAGATAAAGAATTCCATTTACCAGATGAAGAAGGTTTGGGCTATGAATTTTTGTGTTGTTACTAGGGAAAAATTTAAGGATAAAAGTATATATTAAAATGTAGAAACCTTGGCTAATCTTACTAGTCCTTAATATTCAAATTGTAAAATGTTTGGCGATAATTTTGTAAAAATATTCAAATTTGTAAGGATTTTATATAGTTTATGTAATATTTTGCCGATTTTTAAGGAAAAATAGTTTTATTCTATGGAATTTGGACGAGTCATTTTTAGAAAAAATGAAAATTAGATCTTTTTTTGGGAAAAAAATGGAAAATTAGGCCATTTGCAAAATTTAGCCCCTAAAATCATCTATGGTTGTTACATGGATTCATTTTAAACTTCTAGTTTTAACTAGCATTCAGATTCATCATGCCCAAGTCAACCATAAAAATTGCAGGTTTCACTTGACTTTTTCTGCCATGTCTTTGAGGAAAACTCACTAGACTTGGAAGATGGAGGAAAATATTTTATTTTTTGTTGAGGCTTGGAGAGAGACTCATGAGCATGAGAAAAATAATTTTGTTTTTATACCAATGTTTATGTCTACATTTGGATGTATGAGACATAAGAGATTGATTCTTAGAGCCAAAAAAGAGCATATAATTGCATAAGCTTAGCCTTTTCCCTTGTAAGATGCTCATATAAAAACTCAAAATAGGGCATTTTAAACTTATCTCCAAGTGCATCCATAGTAAAATTAAAGTATTTGAAAATTACTTTTTAGCTTGGATAGAATCAAGAAAATGCACTTTTCATTTGATTTATTTTTTCCACACCCTTTCAACCATGTCAATAGTAACATGAATTTGGCAAAATAGTCTTGAATGGATACATGCTCATCAGGTATAAGCGATGAAAATTTTGCGTCCAAATATAAGTCTCAAAATTTATTGACTTTAATAAATAAGGAAGCCAACTTGTCTCAACTTGCTTTTCGAGTTTTTCACTAAGCAATATGAAACAACAAACTATTTGAAACATGCAATCCAATTAGACCCATGCATTCATCAATTTTGTTTCGATAGGAAAATCTCTTGTTTTCTTTGGTAACCATTGGTTGAGCCTCAGCTAACATTTTCCAAATCCCTTTAGATTGTAGCAGTTGTTGCATATTGAGTTTCCATGCATGATAATTATGGGGAGTAAGGAGCTCAACAGTTCTTGATTTCACCATTATATCAATAGAGAATACAAAAAAACGCCATATATGTGTTTATAATCTCCAAATTATGCATAAAATGTAGAAAACGGAACCCCCCCTCCAAAACACTTCCTTTGTGATATGATTTTAATGGGTTTATAAATAAAATAGTACTTAGAAATATAAATATTTGAAATCTCTACCTAACACATTTAATAAATAAAAAATTGTTAAATATTACATATTACATAGACTTAAGTAGATGTCATGCTAATTATGCAGCCCTCATCCACCAATCAAAACTCCAAAGGAAACTTCAAGGAAACTACCATGAAGAAGAAAGACCATCACATGCAAGAGGTCATCGAAGCCTCATGCACCACTTAGCCAAGAAATAGACTTCAAGCCAGAGAAATAGAACCATGATCTAGGAAAATAACAAAAAACAACTCACATTCTATTCAATATGATATGATTTGGATCTTGAAGATAACACAACCAAATACTATCTCTCAAAAAAATGAGAAGGAGTTTGCAGAGATATCTCTGATACCATGAAGACATTTAAAACAATATCCTAAGAATTAAAAACTATTGCAAAACCAAAAGAAAACCTTCTACAAAAGAGAATGCATTTGATCTATTATATCTATTGTGACTAAAATAGAAAAGAATGTTTCATATATATAACAATGGAAGTTTCCCATCATTAGCAAAGGGATAGCTATCACAACTAGGAAAATAAGGATACCTATGTAAGCTTACAGCTAGTAGTTGCGTAAAAGATCACTAACATGGATAAAATTTGATGGATAAATTATTTTTCAAGAGGTAATTTAAAGTATAGGTAAACAAATTACTCAATTTTTATAAAAGTTAATGAAAATTGTAATATGTTTAATAAAATTGTTCAAATCCTCTAGTGATTTTTTTTTTCAAATTTAAACCTTGAATGTAATGTAGATAAACTAAGTTTTTGAGACATGAGACATAAATGTTTCTAGCTTTAGGTCGAACTTAAATGTTCAATAGTAAATGGTTTTCATTCCACGTTGTGGGATTTGTTATGGTGTTATGTTGAAAGGCTTTGACTATAAGAAGCAAAAGGAGAACACATTTTATAGTTGTAAAAACTATTCTAAGATGGAAACATACTCACCCCACAACCAATCAAGTATTATTGCATCGATAGGTGCATCTATAACCAAGTATTGGGGAGATAGTGTAACGTGGATAGTGTGTTATCATCATCACATGATATCATCTAGTCGTGTTACCATCACACACACACACACACACACACACACACACATTTTTTTTTAATTTAAAATAAAAAGTTTAGCAACATATGTATTAATGTATCACCGTATCTTGTTAAGAGAAGAAATGAAGGCATCACTCCCTTGTTGCTACCCTCATAATGTATAATATAATAGGTACCGAAAGGGTTTCTAAAGTGCATAAAGGGGCTATGAACCCACAAAAATGGAAGAGGTAAGGGGTTCAATGGGTAAAATATTCCCTACCACATGTCCTTTGGAGAAATAACCACCCCTTTTGTTATGTGTTGTTAATGAGCTCATTTAGGTTTGACCACATGCTTGTCCCATGTCCTTTGGAGGGAATGTATCTCTCATGTAAAAAAAGATATATAATGTGTAATTTTTGCACTGTATCTTTGTAATTTTGGTTATTTTAGATCCTACAACTTCTAAATCTCATTTTGGGTTTTAACGGGTCATTTTTTGGGTCAAATATTGTAAGCAAAATTCCTAGTCCTCCAACATTCTACTCATCAAGAGAATTCCAATAGTGAAAATATCACCTCAATCGAAATTAGTATGAGGATGTTATTCCTCCCATAATTTGGTTGATGCTTTGACCATCATAGTACCAAGTGGAGACCACATCAACACCCATTATTCACATATGTGTAATCAGTCACATGTGGAATTTGAAGTACATTTTAAAGGGTTCAAAATCCTAACTCTAGGGTGATATGAAAGAAAGGGATTTGATTCTAATTGTATTGATTTTTTGTTTCATAGTTGAGTAGAGTAAAAGAGTGAGATGCTATAAGTAGAATAGAGGAAGTTGAATATCATGTAGTACCCATTCAAGTTACAGTGACTTCCAACTCTATTGTGAGACCATATTTATTTGTATTTTTATTTTATAACAAAGAAAAAAAGAGAAAGGCATAAGCTTCACCTTCTCTCTAGGTTTTCCCATATTGAGTTTCCCAAGCTACATCTTGTGTTCATTGTGTGGATGGTCTACTTATTTTATTGTTGTACCTTATTTTTCCACACTCTCGGTGTATTTTTAGTATTTTGAGCACTAAGCTTGTAACATTAATTTTTTATCATAAGAAAACATTTCATCATAAAGGAGAACCTTTCTTATCCAGGTAGATATTGGTAGCCACCCACATATTCTAATTGGATCCTCTTTGCAGTTTTTAGTTCAGCACGTTCTTCTGTAATTCTTTGTAATTGTGGGTTCTACACTTGTGGGGTTGTCTGAAGCCGTACACAGCTTCTAGGTGGATATTGGTGGCCGCCCACCTAATCCAACTGGCTTGGTTTGGAATTTTTCATGTCAGTATATCTTTATGTACTTCCAAGGCCATTTTGGGGCCCTAAGTAATGTTTTTTTTCCTTTCCATAGTCAAACTGTAGTTAGAGTCAGAGTTTGACGACATAATGTGTAGTTCTCAAAAATTCCTTTCCAATGGGCTATCATGCACCTAAAACAGAGGTTGTATGCAAACATTATGACCTCGGGAATTTGAGGTACCAACTTACCCATCGGGGCCCACAAAACTTTTGGTGTTTCATCTCCTAGGGTTAGGTTTTTGGATGTCTAGGGTTTTTTCATTCATGAGTACTGTTAAAATTGCCTCTGGAGTCTCATTGTAATTATTTTGCTCAGACAAATGAACGTAGTAGCCACATCTCTTCTCAGAGATAGCTACCATCATTCGAGCAAGTTGTTTTCAGTTCTGCAGTTTTACAGTTTCAACCTATTTTATTTATTCAATAAAAGTTATTATTAACTATATATATGTGGTTGTTCTCCATATCTCTTTGTTTTTGTATTCAATATTTTATTCATTCTGTTCCGCTCATAAATCAATATGAGTGGTATAAGAGCGATCTACTCTTCATTTTTGTTTTGTGCATGTCCCCGAAAAGATCTGGGTACAAGAAGTTGACACTCAAACTAGTAGATCCTTTGTAAGATCGACCACACTGAGCCCAACAACAACCCATGTGAAACGAGAAGAAAGATGATGGAGCATGAGATCCTTTTAAAATGTTGCTCGAGGAATCCCTTATGCGACAAAGGAACAAAATCATGGACAACTTTGCACAAACCCTTTGGCATCTACCCACATGAGATGCATCTCATCAAGCAACCATGCAACCCCCTTCAAGGTACAAGTAAATTTTTATATTCCATTATTTGAAGGACTGATATATGCGGATGTTGTAGATAAATGGTTGAATCTGCTCGAAGGGTACTTTTCGATCCACAATTTTTCTGACAGGGAAAAAATTACTTTTTCACTCCTCAAGGGCGTCCCCCATGTTAAAGAATGGTGGGATAATTACTATGAGAAAAGGGCCATAGAGGACTCCGCAATATTTATGGTCACCCCCACATCGGATTCCTTCAAGGATGCCATTAAATAATAGTACTACCCTGTTGGAAGCTACGAGGACAAATACATAAGATGGATCACGTTGCATCAAGAAAGGGACCAAACAATACCCTATTTCACCAATATTTTCCATACCCTGTGCACCAAATTGGGTATCAAAGACTCTGGAGTTTCTGGACATCGCATCATTAGGTGAGACTTATAGATATGTTGTCAAGATCGAGCATAAATTTAAGTACAAGAGGTGAGATTTTAGATCTGCAAACTCCTCACAACCGAAGCAAGGAAAAGGTAACCCCAACCCACAAAACAAGAGACAGAGAAAAGATGGTCACTCTCAGGAAAACTTTTCCAAGCCGCAACACAAGAAGGGTAATGAGAAGTCGAAGGACACATGAAAGTGGTGTGAATACCAGAAAATCCCTTGGCACAACATCGAAGAATGTCTCTCCAAGAAGTTACTTGTGGCCGAGCTGAAAGCTTCCGAGTCAGAGGCATATTCTGACTCTCAATCAAATCCAGAAGGAGGGAAGCATATTATCAATGTCGAACCCAGCGCCACTATTGCTACCACCAAAAGTCCAGTCAAGAAAACCATAAGAACCAGAGGAAGGGGAACACCTTTTTCACTCACAGATGTGGGTAAAGGGGATTGTGCTTCATTTCATTGTCAATAGTAGCAGTTAGAAGAACCTAATCTCAGTAGAGGTCATCAAGAAGATAAAACTGTTGATGCCACCACACCCATAGCCCTACACCTTTGGCTGGCTTCGCCAAGGAAGAGATCTTTGTGTCAGCCAAAAGTGTCATCTTCCCTACGACATGAAGCCTTGCAAAGACGAGGTATTATGTGATATTGTTCCCCTTGAAGTTTTTGATGTTATTTTAGGAAAGCCATATTTTTAGAAGCAACATGTTGTGTATGAGTCTAGACCCCATAGTGTTATTATTACTTTGGGTAGACAATTGTATAGGATACCAGAGGTAGCACCACCTACCACTATTTATTTAATCTTTACTAAGCAATGCAGTAAGGTCATTTCAGAGACCGGGAATTTCATCTTCTTTGTGATCCATGCTCATAGTAAGAATAAGTTTGTTGTCACATCCATAGCCTCTACATAGAGCCTCTCTTTGCAGCAGAATCAAGTGGATGAGATCATGGAAGAGTACAAAGACATCTTCTCCTCACCCACCAGGGTACCGACGCACTGCCAAGTCAAGCATCCAAATGAACTAACCCTCGATGCACCTATGCCCAATGGACCAGTCTATCATCACAAGTTGAAGGAAAATGATGAAATCAAGCGTCATATCCAAGAGTTGCTTCAAAAGGGCCACATCAGACTCAACTCCTCCCCTTTTGGAATCCCAATTGTATTGGTGCAAAAGAAAGAGAGGATCTGGCGGATATGCATTGATTATAGAGCATTAAAATAAGTCACCGTCAGAAATCGGTACCCAATTCTCCGAATTGATGGCCTTCTTGACCAACTCAAGGGGGAAAAGTTCTTTAGTAAGATTGACCTAAATTCTAGCTAGCATTAGGTTCCCATCGAACCGAATGATGTATGGAAGACAACTTTCAAATATAAAGAAGGTCTCTTTGAATGGATGGTCATTCTCTTTGTCTTAATAAATTCACCAGCCACTTTCATGAGGTTGATGGATGATGTATTGATACCCTTCACCAACTCTTTTGTGGTGGTATATCTGGATGACATCCTCATCTTTAGCAGAACTTGGGAGGAGCACATGTAGCATATTCAACAGGTCTTGAGCACTCTGCGACAGCACAAGCCATATGCCAACTTGGAAAAATGAACCTTTGGTATGAATAGGGTCCAATACTTGGGCTACATTGTTAATGAGCATGGGGTACATGTGGATCCATATAATATCCAAGTCATCCATGATTGGCCAATCCCAACCACACTAATCGAGCTTTAGAGCTTCTTGGGACTTCCCAACTTCTACCAATGGTTCATGTTTGGATTCTCCCATATTGCATGGGCCCTCAACCAAGTGACCAAGGGTGGTGGCAGGGAAAAATTCACATGGGGGAAGGCACAACAATGATCATTTGATGATTTGAAGCATCGATTGTGCTCATCTCTAGTACTCTCCTTACCTAATTTGCAACAATCGTTTGATATAGAGACGGATGCATCTGAATATTTGGTAGGCGTCGTTCTCACTCAACATGGTGATCCAGTAGCATACCATAATGAGACACTCTTAGATACCATCCAGAAATACCCCACCCATGACAAGGAAATGTATTCCATTGTTCAAGCCTGACATCAATTGAAACATTACATTTTGGTAAAGGATACAATCATCCACATTGATCACAAGCCTCAGTAGTTCATACAGACATAAGGGAAGTTGCAGAATGACCACCATAAAAAATGGTCCACATACATGCAACAGTTCCATTTCAACATCAAGTATAAGGCATGGAGCACAAATCGTGTCATTGACTTCCTCAATCAACATCCTGTGGCTGCACTCACCACCGTGATCCATTCCCATGGTCATGAGACATATGAGTGGCCCCAAATTTATCAGCGAGATCCTGACTTCACCACCACCTATAAGCTCTTGGGTACAGGCGTGAATGTCACCAATTTTCACATTCAGGATGGATGGTTATGCCATATGGTCCCTCTTTTTGTTCCTTCAAGAGAGCATGCAAATATGATTTGGGAGGCTCACTATAGTCGGATGGAAAGACATTTTGGCATGGAGAAAAATGTGGTCGTTCTACAAAAACATTTTTATTGGCCAAAACTTCAACAGGATGTCAGCAAGTATATCAGATCTTACAATTCCTGTGCCATTACCAATCCATCCATTAAGAAGCAAGGCTTATATACCCCTCTTCCGACTCCTTAGAGGACTTGGAAATCCATATCGATGGATTACATGTATGGTCTTTCGTCCACCAAGAAAGGCAATGATTGCATATTTGTGGTGGTTGATTGATTTTTGAAGTTGGCCATTCTCACAGCCTACAAGAGGAGCATCATAGTGACAAATACTGCCAAACTCTTCTTCGAATGAGTGTGGGTCCATTTTGAGATACCACAGAACATCATCTTTGTTCGGGACAACAAGTTCCTCAACACATTTTGGTCGAGTCGTTGGTCACTGTTGGACACCAAGCTCACGAAATCCACTACCTTCCACCCTCAAACCAATGGCCAAACAAAGGTCGTCAATCAGATGATTGTGCACATCTTGTGCATGTATAAATCTAAGCATCCACGTACATGGGATGAGAGTCTTCCCTATGTTCAACATAGATACAATAGGGCTCTCCATAGCTCCACCGGCCATAGCCCCTTTCAGGTGGGGATGGGATTCCAACCCTTGGTTCCCACTGATGTTGTACTACCTCTTGCAACCACACATACAGATTCTTCCCATGTTAAGTATGAGGCCGACAAAGCCACTAGATTCATTGAGCGGATTCAACACATCCGCTAACAGGTCCATGAGATTTTGCAGAAATCCAATGCTAAGTACAAGTAGGGCCATGATCATCACCGGGTACCGCACAAGTTTCAGGTGGGAGACAAGGTTTAGTTACATTTGTAGAAATAACTCCTTATAAGGCCCTGTCGAAAGTTCCATCCACCTCTATATGTGCATTACACTATCACCAAGGTTGTGGGTGACAATTCTTTTGAGCTTAACCCTCCCTCTTTCCTTGGCTTCCACCTAGTGTTCAATGTGGACCTCTTCCAACCATATTTTCCACCATTATTGGACACCTCGGAGATCGCATAACAATTGACACCAATAGAGCTCAACTCTGACTGCATGGAACATGCATGCACTGATCAAATAATGGACACATAGGTCAAGTGAACTCGCCAATAGAGGATCCATCTTTATTGGGTTGTCAAGGCAGGGCAACTCCTGCACCAAGGAAAGTGGCTCATCCGGAGCCAAATTCAGTAGAAATTTCCTCACCTAATGGGGGCACTCAATGTAATGGAGACCATTGCTTCCTAAGGGGGGAGGATCGATCTAGGTGGATATTGGTGGCCAACCACCTATTCCAACTAGCTCCTCTTAACAGTTTTTAGTTCATCACGTTCTTCTGTAATTCTTTGTAATTGTGGGTTCTACACTTATGGGGTTGTATGAAGCCCTGCACAGCTTCCAGGTGGATTTAGTGGCCACCCACCTAATCCAACATTTTATTTTGAAAGTTTTCATGTCAGTGCATCTTTCTGTACTTCCATGACCGTTTTTGGGCCCTAAACAGTGTTTTTTTGGCTTTCCACATTCAAACTATAAACGAAGTCAAAGTTTGACACCATAATGTGTAGTTCTCGAAAATACCTTTCCAATGGGCTACCCTGTTCCTAAAACGAAGGTCATATGCAAAATTTATGACCACGAGAAGTTGAGGTACCAACTTACCCATCGGGTCCCACATAACTTTTGGCGTTTCATCTCCTAGGGTTAGGTTTTTGGATTTCTATGGTTTTGGAGTTCATGAGTAATGTTAAAAATGGCTCTAAATCCTCATTGTAATGATTCTGCTCAGACATATGTGCATAGCAGCCACATCTCTTCTCAAAGATAACTACCACCATTCGAGCAAATTGTTTTCGGTTGTGCAATTTTAGAGTTTCAACCTATTTTTTTATTCCATAAAAGTTATTGTTCGTTGAATATATGTGGTTGTTCTTCGTATCTTTGTGTTTTTTTCATTCAATCTGTTATTCGTTTCCTTCCGCTCATAAATCCAAATCACTTTCAATATTGTAGTAACTTGTAACACATGTTGTGAGGATCTGTCTAGTGAAATATCTATGACAATTTGTAGATATTATAAAAACATGCATTTTCTGTTTAGAGGTCATAGGTTCAAATCCAAAGGGTTGTAGGGTATATACACCTCTATAAACTAAATAGTCAAGTCATTACATGGAGTGGATCCCAAGAGTGTCTCATACATTAATTTGGTGTCTAGCTAAATTGTGACCTTAAAAATTAAATTATTATTATAATTATTATTGAATTCACCAATCAAAACCCTCTTAAAGAAAATAATAGCCTTATTTGATAAAACCATGGCGAGGCATCCACACAAGGAATTATGTCTAGCTTCTTAAGAAAACAAAGAGGCTCTCTTTATCTCATAATCACCTTCTTAGCTATTGGTGAAGCTACTGCTTTGAAAACTATGATATATGTTCAAAAGATGCTATTCAAAAAGAGCCAAAACTAGAATCCCCTCTAGCAGCGACCATGGTTAGTTCACAAACCCTATCACCAAAACCCTATTGTACAGAAACCTTAATGCACTAGAAAATAAACTTAAACTAATATTTAATCACTAAAATAGTTGAAAATTATAATCTATTACTATTTTTGTCATTTTAATGTGTTTTCAACTAAACACACCGCCTTTAAGTTTTTTTCCTTACATTTAGACATATACCAACCTTTAATTTTTTCTCTTTACATTTAGATGTATGAAACCATCTCAAACGCTATGAACGTTTTCTCCTTTAATTTAAGTTCAAACATTGAATGTTATTTGCCTCCTATATGCTACATTTATTGTCGTTAATTTATTGTGTCTGTCCAACGAAGTTTCAATAACTATAGCTTCTTCTTTTTATGTTAAACTCGTCGCTAAGAAAAACACAATGAAAGGAAAAGAATATTCTTTGATAATTGAAAGTGCATTCATTATCCACTTCATATAAATTCTACAAACCATAAAGCCAAGCAAAAGAATCGCTTCCATGCTGGATCATCCGAAAGTGGAAATACAGTGCAGCGATCTTTTCATGGAACTACAAACCCTACGAAGAAACAAAAACCATTTTACAAGTATGATGCAAACAAAAGGATCTGATATCGATTGATCGAATGTTCAGTTAATGGGAAGAGCTTAAAGGTTGCCCCTGTAACACTCTTGGAATACATTCTCTCACCATCTCCAAAGCAAAGGTAGAAACCCTAGTTCTATAAAAACAAATTGAATTGATTCCAAACCATGCCCAATATCGTCTCTTTTTGTCTCTATATATTGCATACTCTTCCCTGTTTCTGATTTTGTAGCAATATCGTCTCATTTTGTCTCTGTATATTGCACAGTCTTCACTGTTTCTGATTATATAAGCAGAGAATTATATTTCAATGGCGTCCCCAAGATCAATATATGAAGATCTTGTCGAGAAAATGATCGGAAGAAACGCTCGTCGCAGGCGCATGATAACTTGCGTGTGTTCGACGATTCTCGGTCTGCTGATCGTGGTGGGGATTGTTGTATTCATAACATGGCTGGTGCTGCGCCCCCACGAGCCAAGATACTATGTAGAATATGCCTCCTACCCGGAGCTGAATCTTACAGACAGACTTATAAATACGAGGATGGAGCTGAGCCTCACGACGAAGAACCCAAATGGCCGAATCGGCATACATTACTATAAGATGGAGGGGTACATTTACTATGGCCATCAGAGAATTGCAGGTTCGGATATGGGTCCCTTCTATCAGGGCCACAAGGAATTCAGGGTTCTGCAGCCCACTTTAACAGCGCACTCTGTGATATTGAGGAAGGACATTATCAGGGATCTCAAGTTAGAGAATTCGGCCGGGACCTTGGAATTGAAGCTGAAATTGTATGCTAAAATTCGGTTCAAGGTCGGGAGCTGGA
>JASDQU010371670.1:23096-55018 GCA_032191745.1 Picea mariana
GATCTAAGAAAGCAGAAAATCAAACACTATTCTAGATTTGTTGACATGTGGGCATGTATGGGCCCGTTACAAGAATGTGTTTGACAAAATGAAACTAAGAGGGGTCTCAAAAAGAGTCGTTGTCCTCTCCTAAAAGTTTTGAAATTTTTGTTAAGGGAGATGAGATCGTTTTCACAATCCTTTTCTGGTTCTCAAGATCGCTTGATGGCGCAAGAGAAGAGCATACTCAAGATTGTTACTTGCAACTTCTAGTCCCAAAAATGTGAGTTTAGATGTGATTAGAATTGATGTTCAACTTAGATTTATAAATCCAAGCAAGCCATCCATGTGGCAAAAAGCAAATAAGGGAAAATGATTTTTATCCACCTAAGTGCCTATGTTTGTTTGATTATCCCCTTTATAAGTTGAGGGGTCTAAGTGGTGCAGTATTTAGAGCATGCATATCATCATTCTTAAGAGGGAAAATGACTTTTACCCATATCCAAGAGCTTACAATGTCAATTTTAGTTCAAATGCGCGGCCTCCTGTGTAGACAGAGGCGCATATGGCACCTGCGCACAGATAGAACTGAGAGTACTTACATGTGCGTGCCTGTGGGGTGGAATAACCGCACGCCTGCAGCAAAAAACCGAGAAGAAAAATCCAGATGGATTTCTCCCAATCTTCTGGTGAATTGACTGGTTAGCAGGTCGGCAGAGGCCGGTTTGTGAACCTGCAAGTTAATGAAATCAAAAGGAAAACAAAATGAACCCAAATGAGGGAGGAATTGTTACCAACTCCCCAGTACGGTCGCCAATCTGTTTGCACTCTATTCGTCACTTGATGAGCAAATTGAGAGTACTTACATGCCCAGTTGGGCTCTGCTAGGCATGACAACTGTGAAAGGAAAGGTTAGAAAGAGAAACAACAAAGTTATAAACAAGAATTAAACAAAAACCAAATGAAACTATGAGCATATAAAAGAAATGAAAAATAAATACAAATGGACCGATATCACCAATGTATAAACTGATCTTATTGATGAAATCCAAAGACACAATGGAGAAAGAGGACTTGGGTCCCTTCCCTCTCCAATGGAAGGTTCTTGAGGCCCTCAACTGATTGCTCTCCTTACAATGAAAAGATGAAGAATGTGGGTGAAAGAACTCCAAGCTTATCCACTCTAGTGAGAGATGGAAAGCCCTATGAAATGGTGCTGATTATGTCTATTGCCAAAGAATGAGTCCCTAGCAATCTTAGCAGCATAACAATGCATAGAATTCCTTGAGAAAGTGATGGTTATTCATGGATTTTTATAGCCTAGCATTGGGTTATTATGTGACCTCTTTGGAATGTGAAAAGGGGCTCTTTAGGGCACAATTAGGTCTTTGACCAACCCACCACGTAGATTGAGCTCAGATTTGGTGTCAAATCGACTTGGGAGCCGATCCATTAGTGGTTGGGAGGCTGACCAATTTCAATAAATGCGCCATTTAGCAGGCACGCGGGTTTTTCACCCAACAGCCGCGCATCATGCGCTGAAGCGCACATTGTATGTTGTTGTTACGCGCATATGCGCGTGCACCCGGGTTCTGTAAAGCGCCCTTCAAATTTTTGGTCATTTGATATAGTTTTTGACCCTTTTGCAATGCTGTGGAATTAATCTTGTGCCATGAATGACTCCAGTCCTGTTTTGACGATGCGGAGTTCTTGTCGCCATGTGCTGACGAAATTTCAATGATAACACCTCTCTCTTTCTTTATCCATCTTGTTGATCCACCTATTCAAAACCAAAGTTATCTTTTACATTCTGATGGCTGCTAAGCTTACACTTTAGTAGTCAAAGTGTGACTTTCAGTGCTAACATTTTTGGCACCGTTGTCGGGGACGAATTTGAACAGATTGAAAATCTCCTTGGGAAGAACAACATTGCACAGCTTCAGATTTAGATGGTGACTGAAGTTGGACACCTTCAAGACTGCACATTCTGTTGGACAAACCTACCACACTTAGAGGGGGTGGGGGGGTGAATGAGTGTGGGGATCTTTTTCCCAAAACTTCCCTCTTACACAAAACTCATTAGTTAGCATTTGACATTTACGCATTACTCATTGTTGTCATTAATAATCAGTTATATTTGAATACATATCAGCAACATATATCAGCAATATATCANATCAACAAATCATCTCCACAAGGAACACAAGATGTATGTACAATTTTTCTTTTTATTATGGACTTCAATCCAAGGGTTTTTCAGCAACAACTGAATAGAGTATAACTCTACAAGAGCACCAGCTCTATATGCAATACTCATCTTACATTCTCAGCACCAATTGAGATGAGGCAACAATTCTCAATAGATATCAATCTGTACCATAAACAAGAGCATCAACCATGCACCAACCTGTGCCAAACAACCTGTAATCAACCTGTACCATAAACAAGTGCATCAAAACATGTACCAAGTATATACCAATCATATTTCAACTACTCATCAACAATGACTCATCAATATGTACCAACATCATCAACTATACACCTCATGTATGTGCCAACTCATCAAGTGCTTGTCTCAACCATGACTAGTTTTGGATTAGTCAACAACCCTAAATTGAAATAATCATAACTTTGTACCAGATTTGAAACTGATAAAAAATGTTCTTCAGTGTGTTTTAAGCAATTCCTCCAAGTGGAACTACTTGGAACCTCTCATAAAAGGAGTTATAGCAAAAATGGCATACCTTGCTGAATTCTGGCTTATTCTAGAGAGTGACCTTGTAGAGCGTGCCCCGCACAAAACATTTGATGAAATGATCTGAAACTATTACAAAGAATACTACAGACTGTACCCTAACCAAAACATTTGGTCTCACTGAATTTGGATATGTTATGAAGAAGTTATTATGTTTTTACCCAAAACACCTTATTTTGACTAGTTTCGGGACTAGCCACAAACCCTATTTTCCACAGAGTGTAACTCCAAAAATACAACGACTCACAAGATGAATTTTTAACCACAAATACTTGGCTATGTTGGCTCACTTGCATAGCAATTTTAGGATCTGAATCATTATAGAAACAAATTTATAGCGAAAATGGTGAGATGACCTGTAAATAACATACATTAGAAAACACTATCAAAAGAATTTATCCTTCCTTGCATTTTGGCCTTCTTTTCTTCACTTTCCTCAGAATTTCGGCTTAGATATTCTTGGTCACCTCAGTCACCCATATATCTTCAATATCCTCAAGTGTTCCACATCAAAAATGCTCAATAATCTCTCACAAGAAGCTCTCCATCAATACTCCAAAATATATTCCCACAAGAAGCTCTCTATTGATCCACAAAAAGGATGATCTATAAGAGACCATTGATATCGTATTTATACTTTCATCCTCTAGGTCACTTAACCCATTTTTAGGTCACTTCACCCATTTCTAGGTCACTTAACCTATTTTCTTTATTTTAGGGTTAACCACTTTCCATAAATAGAAAGTTCTCAAATACTTTATCATTTAAATATTCCTTCTTGATTTTGTCACCTTACTTTATCATTTCTTGATTTTGTCACTTTTCTTGATTATTTAAATATTCCACCTTGAATTTGTCACTTTAATTTATCATTTAAATAATATTAACCCATTTCTAGGTCACTTAACCTATTTTCCTTATTTTTAGGGTTAACCACTTTCCATAAATATTCCTTCTTGATTTTGTCACCTTACATTATCATTTCTTGATTTTGTCACTTCTCTTTATTATTTAAATAATCCACCTTGACTTTGTCACTCTACTTTATCATTTAAATAATGATTTCTTCTTTTAGGTCACTTTGACTTCTTTGACCTTGGGAGCTTCAAGCCTTCATGTGGGGGTCCTTCATCTTCGTAAGGCCATAACTCTCAAACCATGAGGAGTTATGTGACATTCCACATACCACCAGAAATGGCATGACAAGCACTATCCATATAGGATAGTTTCACCAACAATTTCCTTGATCTTCATCTCGTTATTCCACATATAAGCATGGGTCCTCCAACCATTCTTCTAGGATAAATCAATCCGCAAAGCGTCTTCCCGTGAGGGCTTTCACCATAAGGGGACCACTTTGGAGTTCATCCGTTTGTGCACCTTATCAATCATGATAAGACAATAATGAGAGCATGGGTCCTCCAACCATTTTTCTAGGATAACTCAATCTGCAAAGCGTCTTCCCATGAGGGCTTTCACCATAAGGGGACCACTTTGGAGTTCATCCATTTTTGCACCTTATCAATCATGATAAGACAATAATGAGTCATCTATACATTTTTCCAACAATGCATCATATACCAATGAAACCACATCAATCCATATTCATCATGTATCAATGAAAACTCATTGATCCATATTCATCTATTCATTCTCATCAAGGACAATACATATTATATTACATCAATCATCAATCAATCAATCCCTTGACATCAATCAATCACTTGAAATCAATCAATCAAACCATTGGCATCAATGACAATATGATCCAACACATTCACCATGGTGACTCCATTGTTCAGAATATGTTGGTGACTCCACTGGGGATTAAAAAAATCAAATGGCTATGAAGGCTATCCTAGCTAGGAGGTTTTTCCCACTCAATTTCTCATCCATAGATGGTTATCCACATCCTGTGCCTCAAATTGATGAATGGCAAGATCTGCTACCCAGATTTTATGAAGGTGAGAATGATAGCCCTGTTGAGCATGTTCATGAATTTCATGTTTTGATGCAGCAACTTGACATTCATCATGAAGATATATTGATTAAAATGTTCATGTATTCATTGGAAGGCGATGCAAGGCAATGGTATAGAACACTCCTTGCTTCTAGTATTTCCTCTTTGAAGGACTTTCATGATGTTGTTTATTCTCATTGCAAGAAAATTTATCCAGCTGAAAGACTTTTGAGAATTGTTGTGACGGGTATGCATCATATATGCAAGATTCAGCAAGTGATTCCTCTAGCAGTGATGATGAAGGGGATGATTGTAGAGAGCAAGACTTAGATGATGAGTTTCATAATTTTTTTCCTAAATTTGAAGAACAAATGCATCATTCATGTCAAAATCTAGGTCCCCAAGAGAAAGATCAATATGGACAATCCATCATTTCCTTATCACCTCTTTTTCTCGATTCTTTAAGTTAAGAGGTCATCTTAGATTTAGATTTATTTCATCATGAGAATAGTATTGCAGCTTGTCGTGATTGAATTCATAGCTTATCAGTCCCTCCTATTGTTAATGAACCAATGAGCCATGATTTGCCAAGTTTTGATGACTATGAGGTTGTTTTCCCTGAACAACCAGTTGTCCCAACTATTGTACTAATCCCCTCAACCATTAATAGTCAAATGGTCATTGATTCACCTTTGTATGATGATTATGAAGATGATTTCCATGAACAATCTATTGAAGACCTAATATCAGAAAAGTACCCTTCCCATCAAAGAAACAATAGCTTGTTTCAACCCTCATGTCATATTTTTGTTGCTGAAAAAGAAGAAAAAGATGATAATCTAATTTCAGAGGGTGAAAAACTGAGAAATTGGGACCATAAGCCAAGCTATGATGAATATCCCTCACATTCAGAAGATAAGATAGAAGAATTTAGTTTCCCAAGCACTTCTAATTGTGATGAACTGCCCTATCAACCCCCTATTCCTCTTGAAGACACAAGCTCAGTTTCATCAAGCAACCAAGATCAAATGCCATGTGATCAGATGAGAAAGGTTGAAATTAAAGAAAGACAAGCATCACTAGGCCTTGTTCTAATACACCTCATGAACAGGAGTGGACCAAGGCCATATGTATTGAGGAGGAATCAGAGAATCAACAAGCCATACAACAACCAAGAACAGTGGACGAAGGACCTAATCCAATACTTTTCCTTTTTACACAAAGCAATGTTGCAGGAGCAAGTATTGATGATGTTTTTCAGGATCCATTTGCAGCCTATCTGCAAGTAGAAAATGGGCCTAGGTTCATTGATTTCTTCAATGGAAAGTGTATTTCCAAATGTTTCTTTGACGCACCTTCAAGTAAGAATTATCTCTGGTGCTTAAGGAAGCACATTTCAAAACTTCAGACAATTGAAAAAATGATGAAATGGCTTCATTGGTTGTTTCATGTAACTTGAACACTTCAGTTTCCCAATAATTAGAGTAGGTGTGTGCAATAATCTTGCTGGACAAGCATCGTTTTCATCATTTTGTCAGTTTTAGTTTTCATTTTCATTTAGTTTCAGTTGAAGGTCATAGATCAAAGCAGATTGCAGAGGTTAAAGGTTGAGAGCATGACTCCACAAGCCCAAAGGATAAGACACTGAAACTACACGAGTTCTTAGAGCCTCACAGGGAGGACTCTATCCCCCATGGAGCTTATGTTAGCACAAGATTGTTTTATGCCTCAGCGTTGCATAAGTGGCACTACCTACAGGCGCTACCTAATATTTCACAGAGAACCGAATCTGCATTTCATTATTCATTTTGGCAAATGAATACAATTGTTATGGGATTTTTATTTGTTTTGGGGGAAATTGAAATTATATTGAGTTATTCCCAATATCCAAGTTCAAGCATCAAAGCACCCACAAATTTATGCTACCGAATTGCATGCAGAAACACAGTCAGGCCTACCTACAGGCGCTGCGTAATATTCTGGCAGAGGCTAAATTGTGCAGAGTTATTCTGCCAGTTTTGAGTCACGAATTTAAAACTTGGGTTATGAGCATTTGAGGATGTATTTTTGAAAACTGGAGGAGGTTTTTGTTCATAACATTCCAAATAACAAAAACCTCTCTCCGTTTTTCAAAATGTGTTTTGTTTTTAGATATATTGGATATAGAAGTAGGCGTTGTGTACTCTGCACAGTGGTGTTGCGTACTAATTTCCTATAGCCGTCACGGCTTTGATATTCGCCTTGTTGGGAGGTTGCCACATGTCAAGGAGGGTTCGAATGACTTCTCAAGGATCAGTTAGATGTCAAGGGACACCTGCACCTAATATTTAGCTCCAACAAAGGCCTCATACATGAGGTGGAAACAATTTATTAATGACTTCCAACAAATTCCTGAAAATCAGCAGTTTGTTGGATTTTTGTCTCTTTAACTATTTCCACCTATCTCTAAGGCTTAGAATCCAATGGAGGAGATGAGATTAGACCTCCTTAGGTTATTTGGATGTTTTTTTATATTTAAAGAGGGAGATATCTCTTGGAGAAAGGGATTGATGAGCCAGGAGAGGCTAGAGAGAGTAGGAATAGGTAGTTTCCCTGTGTGTGTCCATTGGTAAGCCTATGGGCATTTTTTGATTGTAAGCATTATTGCTATTGGAGACTCATGCGAGTTGTGATCTCAGATTGTAACTCTTCTGTCTATATTTCTTCTTATTTGAATATATTTTAGATTTGAGGATCAAAGGCTGTCAATGATTTATGGATCCCTAAGCAGCAGAGGATCTGTTGTATTTTGCCCATCAGTCATTATTTATATTCAAGTATTTGTTGATTCATTGAATTGAGAGGATCTCTATTTACTGAACATTCTATCTTATATTTTCCTTCTTCATTTCTTCCACCTATCAGCATATAATCTTGTTTTCTGTTAGGAAGCTTTTGTGCCTTAGATGAGTGGGATGTTTGTGACTCCATTGCCCATTGGTGTAGCCTACTGATCTATAGTTTGCTTCCCTCTCTCTTTCTTTATCCATCTTGTTGATCCACCTATTCAAAACCAAAGTTATATTTTACATTCTAATGGGTGTTGAGCTTACACTTTAGCATTCAAAGTGTGACTTTCAGTGCTAACACTATGGTAGAAACACCCTCTACCCCTTCTTGTGCCACCCGACAACCTTATTTATTGGTAGAAGTCTTACATCCATCTTCCCCATTAAGCACTCCCCCTTTATACTACGCCTCACAGGATACCACTGCACCCCTGGTAGCGAATGCTTCCCCGGAACCCTTCCACTCTAACTCGGATAATCCAAATCTCCTACCCACTTATTGGGATCTTGATGACCAACATCATCCTTCATCCAGCATTCATAGGAATAGCTCTTTCCTTCCTTCTGACCATTTGAATATTTCTGATCCCATTACTAATTCAGAGTCGTCAAATCCTTTATGTCCCGATTCTACCAATCCCATCCCTTTAACGACTTATTTGGGCTTGGAGGCACAACAGGGGACTCCCTCTTGCCATCCCACTGAACCCTCGCCTGCTTCAGGATTCCTTTAGGAGAAGCATATAGCCTGGTCATGAGGCTTGGGAATGGAGATCTCTTTGATTAAAACTCACAGTTCTCGAAAGAAGGTAGGACTGAATACTTCCTCTTCAAATCTGCATACAGCTTCAACTTCCGATACAGGGCCGCTTAGAGGCATGAAATCCCAATCTAGGGAAACATCATGATATTGTTCTCTCTTAACATCAGAGGGGTGGGAGGGCCTCATAAACTACCTTCTTTATGTAGAATCCTTGACATTAATAAGCCCAACATCAGTTTTCTCCAAGAAACGCTAGTGGACGAAAAAAAAGCACGAATTTTTTTTTTCTCTCTGTCCTTCCTGGATGGTTTGCGCTCTCAGTTCCATGGGGAAGTCTGGAGGACTTCTAGCTGCATGGAATCCATACATCTTTGATATGGAATCTTTCATGTGTGTAGGTCAAATCCTACTTACAGGTTATCATCTTCCAGATAATAAAAAATACTCACTCATCAACTCATACGGGCCGTGTTCGGAACACAGAGCTTTTTGGAATCATGTTCAAGCCAACAGACTGCTTAACTTAGATTCTCTCATTCTAGCGGGGATCTCAATTTTTCCATAGGAACTGGGGAAATTTGGGGTGATGTAGTGGCTATTGATCCTCTGGGAGGTTTCTTCTCGGATCTCTTCACTAATAATCAACTTGTGGACATCCTGCCGGCCGAGCGGGTACCCACCTGGCGCAATGGCAAACATGGGAGTCAAAGTATTCAAAAATGCTCAGATAGATTTTTTATCTCAGTTGCACTTTTGACTGATATTGTTCGATATAAATCCTGGGTTTCATTTTCATTTGTCTCGGATCATGCTCTGATTCTCTTTCAACTGGCCTTTAACCACAACAAAATAGTTTTCCCCTACAAATTTAATGCAGCTCATTTGGGAGAAAAGTCTTTTCGTGAACTAGTGCGCACAGTTTGGGTTTCTCCACAGGTTACAAGTGAAGAAAGTGCACAACACAAACTGGTTGCCAAAGTCAATAGTTTAAAAGCACAAGTGAAGTCCTAGATCACAAAAAAGAAACAACAAGAAATCCATAAACTGGTTTCTCTTGAAATAGAGTTTGTTGAACTTTTAAATTTAAGCCTTTGCATTGGTCCAAATTATGATCTAGAAAACAAATTAAAATACTGTGAATCTGAGTGCAATAAACTGTTGACTGAGGATGAAGAACGATGGCGTATGAAAAATAGAGCTACATGGATTAAATCTAGCGATAAAAATACAAAATATTTCCATAATTTTTCCAAACATAGATGCAATAAAAAGCATCTATGGGAAATTCTATATGATGAGGGACAGAAACACCTCAGTCAAGAAGCCATCAAAAGGCAAGCAAAGCTTCACTTCTCCTCCTTCTACAAAGCTCTGGAACATAACACTATAGTTGATCAAGTTGACTTAGTGAGATTGTATCCCAACATGTTTACGGCAGAAGACATTCACCTTTTAGAATCAGTTGTTACTAAAGAAGAAATCTTTGAGGCACTTAATGGTATGACCAAAGAAAAAATTTTGGGTCCTGATGGGTGGACAGTGGAGTTATACATTTCGTTTTTTGAACTGGTTGCAAATGACCTCCTACTAGCCATTGAAGAATATTGTCTTAAGGGAGAAGTCATTAGATCACTTAATTCAACTTTTACTGCATTAATTCCTAAGGTGAATGGCCCAGCCACCTTCGGTGACTTTCGACCAATTGCTCTTTGTAACCTCAACTATAAAACTATTACCAAAATCCTTTCCACTAGACTCCGCCCGATTCTCTCTCGTTCCCTCGCCGAGGAACAGTTTGGCTTCTTAAAAGGAAGACAAATCACAGATACGATAGAAACAGCTCAAGAATGTCTTCATAGCATTAGATAAAAAAGACTGTAGGCTCTTATCCTTAAAATCGATTTAAAAATAGCATATGACACTATCAACTGGGATTTTCTCAAACTAGCATTGCTGCAGAGTGGTATTGGCATTCCGACAACCAACTGGATTATGGGTTGTATTACTTTGGCGAATTTTGTTGTTTTGATCAATGGTGAGCCATCGACTTTCTTTCACTATGAAAGGGGTCTCAGGTAGGGTTTCCCTCTCACACCTTTATTATTTGTTTTGATTATGGAAGGCCTGAGCTTGGCACTAAAGCACAAACAAGAGGAAGGACTTCTGATAAGTATCAAGGTATCCAGATACATTCATATTCTACATCTTTTATTTGCTGACAATATTTTAATCATGACTAAAGCATCCTTAGAAGAATGGAAGGATATCAACATTGTTTTGCAGTTTTTTTGTAGTGCAATGGGACTCCATATTAATGCACATAAAACTACGCTCTTGCAATATGGTGTCGATCAACAGGTACTTGATGGAATTAAAGAACTATTCCATTACCAAATCCAAGACCTGGAGAAGGGTTTTATGTATCTTTTATATTTTTTGAAGATGGGGCGGTACAAGACAGAGGACTGGTTATGGATTTTAGAAAAAATTGAAAAGAGAATAAATCTTTGGTGCAACCGAGGGCTGTCCATTGGGGGTCGTCTAGTCCTGATCAAATCATTCATTGAGAGCCAACTTGTGTATTGATTGACATTATCAACCATTCCTGCCACAATTATTCATAGAATCTGCCAACTCACCTATGGGTTTCTTTGGTCTAGCACTAAAAGAAAGAAAAATATCCATCTCTGTAACTGGACTCTCATTGCCCGCCCTAAGTTCCTTGGGGGGTGGGGACTGAGAAACATCCCTTGTTTTGGCAGAGCACTAGCAGTAAACATTCTTTGGAGGGATTTAATGCATGATGGCCTCTCGCATCGGGTTCTAAAATCAAAATATTTTCCAGCCTGCTCAGTGGACAATTGACTCTGCTTATTTTGTACTAATAGAACCAAAGGCTCACAGCCATGGTTACACCTTCAAAAATCTCTGCACATAATCCTCCATTGGATTGCCTGGAGATCTGGCTTGGGGCACAACATAATGTTGGGACGGGACCGCATATTGGGCATGGGTGAGTCTGCCATCTTATCAAAAGAACTTATCAAAATAATCAACCATCAAGGGATCCATCACCACTATCAGGCTACAGAGAAAAAGTGAGTGGGCTCATCTACATCTATTTGGTACTCTGGAGTGACATTAAACCTTTCGGGACAACATATGATCAAATGGGAATTATATAGATGGGGCCTCATCAACTCAGGCGTCCAGTTACACAATTTTCCAGATGCATTAATCTGGACAGGTGGAGATCAGACTGACATTACCTCGGTAAAAACAAATTATCTGGCGATGGAAAAAAAAAATGGACTCATACAATCAGTGGTTGGAAAAAGGCCCTTTGGTCATGGGCCTGTCCATTAAAAACCAAAATCTTCAATTGGCTGGCAGTTGCAAATAGAATCCTCACTTGGGAGGTTCTCCAGTGCAGAGTTTTCATAGGACCTGGCTATTGTATCCTTTGCAAAACAAACTACGAGACGACACACCACCTACTAGTTTATTGTGCTTTTACTGTGGCAGTCTGGAACATAATTCGACTTCTTCATTATTCTCGGTCTACTTGGTCGGGCACCAGTCTTGAGGAGTGCTTCAATTCTTGGCACAAACAAATAAAAAATCTTACAAACTTGTTGGCATTCATCTGCTGGTTTGTGTGGCAGGAAAGAAATTCAGCGATATTTGAAGAACAACAACCTTCCTTACAGCAGATAGTCTATTGGGTTACAGTTGCACTGTAGGAATATAAAGAGATTATGAGAAATATAAATCGGAACAAGGGACATTTCAGTCACAACTGGGTTGGACCGACTGGCTGGTTTGATGGTGCAGTGGAGTCTTCAAGCCTGAATAGTGGTACAGGAGGCATCATAAAGTTGAATGGTCATTGCATTTACAAATGGTACATCAACTGTGGCCAAGGGACAAATAAAAGAGTTGAATTGTTGGGAGTCTGGGCACTTCTCACTCTTGCCTCCCGACTATCCATTTATTCTATCCTAGTACAAGGCGACTCCAAGATCATTATTGATTGGTTAAAGGAGAAGGGTCGACTCCAAGTGGTCAACCTAGAATGCTAGAAAATCAGAATTAGAAATCTTATTGGCCTCTTCCATCCTATCTCATTTACTCATGTCTATAGAGAAGACAATGAAGTGGCGGATAGACTTTCAAAGTAGGCTCTTCTAAAAGATCCTGGAAAAATATACTACTTTCAATGCATTGAGGATCACGAGGGCCCTCTTCATACACTTGAAATATACTAGTTTTTTTATCTTTGATTTTTCTCAGTTGTCGAGTTGATCTAGTACAGTATATGGGAATTAGGTTGTTATTGTATTAGTTTTTTTCTATCAGCATCTGACAGATTAGTATCTTGTTGATTATGTAATGGCTTCTGACTTCTAGAACCTCCTTGATTTGCTCCTGAACAGGGCACTCATCAGCCGATATTTTGGTTTTTGGGATCATTGTAAAAACTAGTTTATATTACTCTATTAATATAAAGTGAATTTTTTCCGAGGAAAAAAATGTTCAAAGAAAACTAACTCTTAATTATAATCAAGAAACATAAATTTGTTTATTTAAATAGTATTGATAAGAAAATAAATATTTTATATATTTTTTTAACATATTTTCAATTAATATATTTTTAAATTTCAATTATTTTAATTAAATATTAATAAAAAAAATATTTTAACAAAATTTTATTTATAAATTTCAATGTTAGTGAATAAAATATTGTTAAAATATTAATTTTATTAAAGAATATTTATCCCAAAATCTATTTAACGTAAAAATTATGCATAACCAATATTCTGATTTAAGAATTGTATTGTTGTGAAAACTTTAAAAGGTGTGGAAATGAGAAACATACAAACCATGTATAACAAGCGTTTTTATTCTAGAGTTGGGCTGCAACCTGAATATAAGATAAATTGAATTATGATTACCAATTTTTTGTTTGTTACTATTAGATACATTGATTAAGAGTTCAAAAAGAAGAATTTGAGTGTTTGAAGAAAAAAAAACAAAGATTATTAAATATTTTCAATTCATGGATAATCATAAAGTTTAGAAATATATAATATAATTTAATTAAAAAATATTAAGTAAATTAAATTATAATTTAGAATGGTTAGGGTTTGATGCTCGTGGAGCATTAGGGCTTCATAATATTTCAAGTAATTTTAATCTGAAGCAGGAATCATCTGTGTAGAACGGGAAATTCAAGAATTTCTAATGGAAGCAGCGGAGGGGTGAAAACCCCCTCATACAATAATGTGGTTGACAACGAATAACTGGGAGCAAGGAGAAAACGACCGCCATTTGAGCCCCTGCCTCACCTTCGGGAGGTGACTCTACAGGATGAGTAGCAGTTTGGAAAAACCATGGACATGGAAGCAAAAACCTCTCATCCAAAAGTGACTCACATATGGGAGCTGGGGAAATTCATTCCATAGACAACCATAGCACCAAGGTATGTAATCAACTCAACCAGAGTGGGAGAAAACACTCAGTTCATGAAGGAATACACCCTAATAGGAAAATTCTTGGGACTTTGGCCCTCTGAATGGGACTTGATGCATTGGATCGAAACCTGGTGGAGCCCCAAGGGTCATTGTGACCTTTAGTTGAGCTCCAATGGTCTTTTCACTATCATTTTCTTCAATCTTGAGGACAAAGATCGAGTCTTTGAAAATCACCCATATTTTTTCAATTTGATAGGGTTGTACTGAAGATTATATATAGATCACTTCATCCCAGAAAAAGAAGAATTCTCATTTGCACTTGTCTGGATCCGCCTCTACTCCCTCCCTCGATAATTCTTGTTGGAAGAAATCCTCACCGGTATTGGCAATACCCTGGGAAAGTATGTCAAATATTCAGAGGCTACCCGTCAGAGATGGTACACCTCATATGCTTGTACTTGCATGTACATGAATGTCTCCAAATCTTTGTCGGGATCCTTAATTGTAATGTTCCCCTCTCCTTGACAAGAACATTTAAGGATTTAGTAGTCTAGTCACCACTCTAGACTATAGTCTCAAGGGTAAAGGGGGTTAGGAGGCGCTAAAGTGTCAATAAAGAGATTAATGTTTTATTATTAAAGTGACTTTGATAAAGTATAAAAAATGATTGTTTGACTTGAGGAGAAAATAAAGTGATAACTTTAGAAAAGGCAATAAAGTAACATATATCATCAATAAGTCATCACCATAAGGAACACAAGATGTATGTACAATTTTATTTTTATTACGGACTACAATCCTTGGGTTATCAACAACAACTGAATAGAGTTACAACTCCACAAGATCAACGACTCTATAATGCAAGACTCAACTTACACAACTCAGCACCAAATGAGAAGAGGAATCAATCCTCAACAGATACCAATATGTCAACAGGTACGCGACCTGTCAGTAGTGTAGCATCTGTATCTATGTGCTCTACCAGTAGTACAGCTCGCGTATGTACACGACATGTTTTTTCTACAACCTGCATATGCCTTCTGAACAATTAGGGTTTTCTCTCCTTGATAAACTCAGATCCTATGCAGCCTTCAGTCACATCCACTTTTGTCTTTCACTATCCAATATGAACCATAACCAATCACAACACATCTATGCTCTCCAACAACTTATTCATGCTCCTCAAGCATACAATATGAATGCCACTTAATCATATATAAGAAACCAGTATACCATGGCAATCATATCAGTACTGAACCATAAGAGTGTTGCTCACTTTATCAATCAACCAACATAAACATATCACAACAACCATACCAAGAATGCCTTAAGAATTCACCATACAATAAGCAAGAGTATCCATCAAGACAACTATGTAACCATACCAGAGTTTCTATGGCAGATCTAAGCCCATAGAATGCAGATCTGGAACTTGCTTCAGCCTTCAAGAGCTTGGCACCAGCTCATACTCAAGTCTTCATGACTTCCACCAACTGCATGCGCTCTGACTTCCTTCAACCCGCGTGTGTACGCGCTATGGATCACTGCATCTCGCGTATGTACGCTCTATGGCCCACTGCTGCTCATGTACTCCTTCAAAAACTAGGGTTTCTGAACTTCTGAAACTTTCGCCATCAAGATCTCAGAATTATGGAAACTTTGATGCGTCCATGAGATCCTCCAGTCAATCTCTCTCTCAGAATAGATCTTCAATATTTTCTCAAGAGATGTATTTCACAAGAGAACCTTGTCTTTTATTTATACTCTCCAAGTAGCTTCCTTAGAAGCATCTTCTAGACCACTTTGTCCACATATCCACTTGTCCACATAGTCACTGATGTCCAACTTTGTCCAATTTGCCACTTATCCATATATCCAATAGACACTTGATCACTTAGCCCACTTTCCTCATTTATAGGGTTAACCTTCTCATAACTACTTTCTATAAATAGAAATTTCTCCATTTACTTTATTAATTAAATAATCCTCTTGACTTTATCACTTCACTTTATTGTTTAAATAATTTCTTCTTTGTAAGTACTTTCACTTCTTTGACCTTTTGGGGCTTCTAGCCATCATATGAGGATCCTCCAACTTCGTAAGGCCATAAATCTCAAACTGTGAGGAATTATGTGACATTACACATACCACTGGAAATGGCATGAAAAACACCATCCATCTAGGATAGTTGCACTGACAAATTCATTGATATTCATCTCATTATTCCACAATTAAGCATGGGTTCTCTAACCATACTTCTAGGATAACTCAACCGCAAAGCGTCTTCCCGTGAGAGATTTCACCATAAAGGGACCACTTTGGAGTTCATCCATTTTTACTCCTTATCAACCATGATAAAACAATAATGAGTCATCTTTACATCAATCCAACTATGCATTATATATCAATGAAACCACATTGATCCATCTTCATCTATGCATCATATATCAATGACAACTCATTGATCCATCTTCATCTATGCGTGACATCATATGACTATGACTCCACTTGACATCAATTCATTGACATCAACGACAATACATGATCCATCGATATACTATGACAAGACATTGTTCCTTTGACATCAATCATTTGGCATCAATGACAACATGATCCAACACAAACTAAGGTTGTCAAACAATTGTTTGGAAACATATTTGAGGTGTTTTTCATCGGAAAGGAAGAATCAGTGTGCTCAATGGTTACCACTAGCCGAATGCTGGTACAACACTTCATACCATACAACTACCCGCATGACTCCTTTTGAAGCGGTATATGGACAAAATCCACCTTCATTTCTCTCATATTTTCTAGGTGTCTCGAAGGTCCAGGCGGTTGACCAAACATTTACATTTCAAGAGGATATTCTCCGTACCCTCAAAGATAATTTGGTCATGGCCCAAAATCGCATGAAGCAAAAATAAAATCAAGGTTGCTCTGAACGTCAATTTGCAGAAGGGGATCAGGTTTTTCTTCGACAACAACCTTACAAGCAAAATTCCCTCAAGGATGACCATTGTCAGAAACTGATGCCCAAATTTTATGGTCCGTATATCGTTCTCAAGAATGTGGGGTAGGTGGCCTATCAGTTAGCTTTGCCCAATCATTCTAAAATCCATCTTATTTTTCATGTTTCATTCTTAAAGAAGGTGATTGGAACTAGGTGCCAAACTCAAACCAACCTTCCCGAGTTAGACAAAGAAGGCTCCATTTGGCTACAACCACATGCAGTTTTGGACCAGCGTGAGCGTCGTGTGTGTCAGCGAAACATCAAGGAAGTGTTAGTCTAGTAGAAAGATACAACTCCAGCAGATGTCACTTGGGAACCAACTATCATTCTGCAACAATTTCCCCATCTCAAGCCTTGAGGAAAAGGTTTCTTTTAAGGGGGAGGACATGTTAGGGACCTAACCCCTCACGTAGGTAGAATAATATATTTCCATGAAATAAAGGTCAATATTAATAAGGCCTAGAAATAAGGAAGAATAAGTGCAATGTAATAATGGTCAGAATGGTTTAAAGTATGAGATATGGAGCAAAAGGACGAAAGTATTTTTACAGGCACAGGGACATTATATTTGGCTATCAATTGTTACAAGATATGATAGTTCAAACATGGCAAAGACTACAGCCAAGAAGGAATTGAAGAAGAATAACAAAATAGCAATGGATTTCATCTGGGAAGGATTACCTAATCTGGTAAGAGAAAAGGTTGGTAAATGTTCATCAGCCAAAGAACTTTGAGATAATTTACATGACATATATTCTTCACCCATCACAGATTCAGAAAATTCCAAAGAAGATGCAGATACAAATCAAGAAGAATTATGTTCACCATGTCAAACAGATTTAGAAGATGAAGAGCAGATAATCACAAGAGGTATGTTTTTTTTTTATTTTATTGTGAAAAATGTGGACATCTTGAAATAGAATGCCATGAAGGAAATGAGACAAAAAAGCTAATTGAAAAGGAAGACAATTATGAAGCAGAATTGATTAGTTCTTTAGATAAATTAAGAGACGAAAACAAGTCACTCAAGAAAGAATTGATGAAACAAAATGAAAGTGTTCACATTTTTTAAGAAGCCCAACAGGTCATCAAGAACTTCAGAACTCGGCTAGAAGAAGCCAGAAAGATCGAAGAAAATCTTAAATATCAAAAGCAGTGTTTGGAAGCCAACATAGAAGCACAAAAGGAAGAAGAAGAAATGAGAGATAATATATTGACAGATCATCTTAAGGAAATAACTAACGATCTAAACCATCTTGAGGTAGAGTTTGGTCAAGAAGAGAAAGGACTTGAAGAAGAAATAATCACATTAAAAATTCAGCTTGAAGAAGAGAAAAGAACATAAGAAGTCATGAAGTCTCAGATAATGAAGAAAGAAGAAGAGGTTGAGAAGCTTGAAGAAGAAGTTGTCACATTGAGAAGTAAAATCGTCAAGCTCAACAAGAACGTTGAAGAGACAGAAACATCCACATTAGTTATAGAGAATGAAGAGAAGCACTCAAGGTTCCTAGAAAAGAAGAATGAAGAAAATAGAAAGAGTTATGCAGAAGTACTCAAAGGAATGAATCATGGTCAACCAGAATCTAAGAAAACTATTGAAGACACATCTTCAAGAAGACCATTCATGTTCAAGCTACAAAGAAGCTTCAATCATGATCATGATCAGTCAAGGCATAAATTCAGAAGGACTACACCACAAAAAACATCATTCACTCCTAGGTATGCAAATTTATTTTATGGTCATTGTTTTCATTGTACTAATTTTGGACATAAGGTTGTAGATTGCAAGGATTATAAAAGAGATGTTCAAGCAAGAAGTGCATATGTGGCCCCACGTACCATTGAATGTTACAAATGCCATAACTATGGACACATAGCTAGTGATTGTAGAAGCATGTCGATACTTCCATGAAAGAGAACACTGATATCAGATGTAAGAAAGTGTGGATAAGAAAACATGAAGAACAGGTGAACAAATACTAAGTCCCAGAGATCGCAAGATTGGCAATAAAACAAGATGAAGAAAATTCTACAGAGAAAAAGAAAGATGTTAGATACAAAAAGGTTTGAAAATAACTGGAAAAAAAAGAAGGACAGGTAAATAAGGAACATGTTCAAGAGATTGTACTTTCAAGCATTGTAGTGAAAGATGAATCAATAGAAAGAAATAAAGAATTCAGAGCTCATAGAGATGACGAATCTACCAATTAAAGTGATGATGAATACACATCAGATCATGAATTGTTCTGATCCATCCATCTTAGAGACTCCCAGGTAATATGAATATTAGACAAGGGGAGTCTATGCGATAGCTATGATAGATCAAATAACCATCCTTCGAGCAGCTTGCAGAGTTTGAGAAGACAGATCCAGAGAATTCAGTTAGCAAAAGTACAGTTTGACAGATTAATCAACCCTTCATTATAGTAAAATGATAAATGGGTCAGCATTATGGACATTTGCGTAAGTAGAGTCTTTGACAGTATGGACAGATATGGATTCATAAGAATACTTAGCAGTTTTGGACAGATATATGATAGTGGACGAGAGCATGGATTCATAGATTGGTTCAGAGAGTGGTCCAGAGACAAAGGAACATTATCATAATGGATGATAATTACACAGGAAATGGCTAAAACAATGATAATGGATTCCAAATTGACAGATATTTTTGGACACATGCAGTGCATACAATAGTTCACATTCAAAACAAAGTAATGCTCAGAAACAACAATGACAAAACTCCCTACGAACTATGGAAAGGAAGCGCAGACAACAACCTCTACATCAAGGTAACTCAAGGTAGTATTTTATTAATTGAAATTTATGTTGATGATATTGTTTTTGGAAGTTACTAATGACAGGTTAAGACATAAATTTGTAAAGGATATACAGAATGATTTTGAAATGTCATTACTTGGAGAACTATCCTTCTTTCTGGGTCTTCAGATATGTCAAAGCAACCAAGGAATTTTTATTTCTCAAACTAAGTATATCAGAGAAATGATAAAGAGGTTCAGAATGGGAAATTGCAAACTAGTTACCACTCCTATGCAAACTAGTTGCAAGTTGAGAAAAGATGATGATTCAAAGTCTACAGACCAAAGGAAATACAAGTCAATGATTGGTAGCTTACTATATGCGACAACATCCAAACCATATGTAATGGAGGCAGATGGACAAGTGGCACGATTTCAAGAAGCACCAAAGGAATCACATGTATTAGTAGTGAAAAGGATATTCAGATATCTCAAAGGAGCGTAAGAGTTTGGATTATGGTATCCAAAAGGAAAGGATCTATCACTTATTGCCTACACAGATGCAGATTGGGCAGGTTGCATTGATGACTGACGAAGCACCAGTGGAGCAATTTTCTACTTGAGTGAGTGTTTAGTATCATGGTTAAGAAAGAAAAAATCATCAGTATCCTTATCTACAACCGAGGCAGAGTATATTGCAACAACATCATTTTATACACAAGTTCTATGGATGAAACAAACTCTGAAAGATATACAGGTTGAGTATGATGATCCCATTCCAATCTATTGTGATAATACAAGCGCCATTAGTATCTCAAAGAACCCGATGATGCACTCCAAAACGAAGCACATTCCAATCAAGTATCACTTTCTAAGGGAACAGGTTGCAGAGAAGAACATCATAGTTGAATATGTGGGAAGAAAAGAACAAGTGGAAAACATCTTTACAAAACCTCTTCCACGGGAATACTTTGAGTATCTTCTCCAGAGACTCATAGTAATTTCTACACCAAAATGAATGCTTTTGAACTCTTATCTTATATGTCTTATATTTACATGAGGAAGCACCTTAAAGAGGAAAATTCAGGTTGGGAGATTAGTTTCAGGAAGAGTACATTCAGGGGGAATATCCACAAGGACAGGTCATTTAGAGGGAGCAGCCCCATATGGAAAGATACATTTTCCATTGATGACAAAGGGGGAGAGATTTATCATATGAGGGATAGAAATTCTTGAAGAGAGAGCACAGAGGCATGTAAACAAGGGGAGTAGCCCCAAGGAGAGTTCAGTCAGGGGGAGTATCCCCAAAGGGAGATGCCCTTTTCCATTGATGTCAAAGGGGGAGAGATACAAACATTGATGAGGAGTATAAGCATGAATGTTATCATGACTAAGTGTTTCCATAAATGCCAAAGGGGGAGATTGTCAAACAGTTGTCTTAGGTTGATGAAAATTTGGTATGTATTTTTGGTTGTCATTGATGTCAACATTGGAGAGTGATATTGTAGATTGATGTCAACCCTTGGAGAAAGTCCGGTAGTGAATTCTGGTAACACAAAGGTTTGGGTAATGGACCCAAGGTTGTTTCATGTATAATGGTGTGAGTTTTAATATATTTGAAGGTAAGACTATTCTATATGGATAATACATGTCATTCCATTTCTGGTGGTATGTGGAACGTCACATAAATCCTCACGGTTAGAGAGTTATGGCCATGAGAAGTTGGAGAACCCAGGTTTGGGCAATGGACCCAAGTTTGTTTGATGGATAATGGTATGAGTTTGATATATTTGTAGGAATTATATTCTAGATGGATATTACATGTCATGCCATTTTCGTTGGTATGTGGAACGTCACATAACTCCTCACTCTTAGAGAGTTATGGCCATGTGAAGTTGGAGAACCCTCATGAGTCATCTAGAAGCCCCAAAAGGTCAAAGTAGTCAAAGTGGTTTAAGATATTTTAGAAGGTAAATAATACAGTGAAGTGATGAGTTTACTATAAGTCAAAGTGAATAAAAAATAAATTATTTAAATCATAAAGTTAATGGAGAAATTAATAAGTGGACAAGTGGTTAGAAGTGCGTTCACCCTAAAATAAGGAAAGTGGTTTAAGATGGTTAAAAGGTAACCCCTTGAGTTAAAGTGAAGTGATGAGTGTAATATAAGTCAAAGTGGATACAAATTAAATTATTTAAATAATAAATTTAATGGATAAATTACTAATTGGAAAAGTGGTTAGAAGTTGGTTAACCCTAAAATAAGGAAAGTGGGTTAAGATGGTTAAAAGGTAACCCCTTGAGGAAGCTACATGAAAGTATAAATAAGAGGCAAGGCTCACTCATTTTAATCACACTTGAACATATTGAATATATACAGGTGACTGAGGTAACCAAAGGATATCTAAGTCAAAATTCAGAGGGAAGGTGAAGGAAAGAAGGCCAAAATTCAAGGGAGGATAAATTCATTTGATGATGTTTTCTAAGGTATGTTATTTACAGGTCATCTCACCATTTTCACAATAATTTTCTTTTTAGAATGATTCATTTCATGAAATTGGGAGGCCATTGAGGAAACATATCCAAGTAGATGTGGTACAAATTTCATCTTGTGGGTCATTGTATTTTTGGATTTACACTCCGTGGAAAATAAGGTTTGTGGCTAGTCCTGAAACTAGTCTAAAACATGTGTTTTGGGTAAAAACATCATATTTTCTTCATAACATATCCAAATTCAGTAAGACCAGATGTGTTGGTTAGAATAAAGTCTATAGTATTATGTGTACAATTTTTAGATCCATAAAACAAATATTCTGCGCAGGGCACGCTCTACAAGTTCTCTCTCTAGAATAAGACAAAATTCAACAAGGTATGTCACTTTTGCTATAATTCATTTTCTGAGAGCTTCCAAGTAGTGAAATATGGAGGAATTGCATAAAAGACAATGAAGAACATTGTGTACCATTTTCAGATCTTTATTCATTACAGGTACATAGTTATGATTATTAGAAGTTAGGGTTGTTGACTAATCCAAAACTAGTCATGTGAGACTAAAAGTTTGATAAAATGCTAGTCTCTTGTTGTTAAAGTTAATGAAGGTTTGTAGGTATGTGATCATATACACCAGGTCTATTACAAAGTTACAAATCAGATTTGGATGATGAAATTGATGAGGGATTTTGGTTGAGGTACATGTTGGGTACATGGTTGAGACAAGTAGTTGATGAGTTGGCACATACATGGTGTGTATAGTTGATGATGTTGGTACATATTGATGAGTCATAGTTGATGCGTAGTTGATACATGATTGGTACATACTTGGTACATGGTTGGATGCACTTTTTAGTAGTATTGTTGACACATGGTTTATGGATGATATAGCATACTTGTATTGGTATATTATTAGAAGCACATATTGATCTTGGTGATGATTGTGAGTTGTTGTGTTATGCTTGGTTGATGCACATCTTTGAGAGTTGTCTTGGTGATTGATCTTGGTGAGTAGATCTGATTTGGTTGATAAGATTGATGAGACATGTTGTTGTGATAGTTTGTTTGGACATGTTATTGTGACATGTTATTTGTACAGGTTTGGTGCATGGTTGATGCGCTTGTTCATTGTACATGTTGAGGTACAAGTTGGTGCATGGTTGCTGCACTTGTTTATGGTACAAGTTGATTAAAGGTTGTTTGATACAGGTTGGTGCATAGCTGATGCACTTGTTTATGGTACAGGTTGAGGTACATGTTGGTGCATGGTTGATGCACTTGTTTATGGTACATAATTATTACAGGTTGTTTGGTGCAGGTTGATTGGTACAGGTTTACAACAATATATCTCACAATGGTAGTATGACAGTGGTTTCATCATTCTACTTATACGTCAGGACAGTTGGATGGGGCAAGGATAGGTGGTTGTAGCCACCTTCCAGTTGTAGACATAGAAAATAGGGGGTTGTAACCTCCTTCTGGTTTTAGCCAGAGAATTGGGGAGTTGAAGCTTCCTTCAGGTTGTAACCTAGTAAACTAGGGGGTTGGAACCTCCTTCCAGCGACAGCTGGAAAACAAAGGAAGTTGGTGCTTCCAATGAATGTAATTCTTAAAGACATATAAGAAAAAACATCATGTGGTTTTCTCCCACTTTGGGTTTCCACGTAAAACACTGGTGCACTGTGTATGTGTGTGATTGCTCATTTGTTCATTGTCTATTTACTCTGCAACTATTGGATGATAATGCTACATTGATATAACACTTGCATTTTATGGTGACAAAAGATTATATTTCTCTATTATGGATTCACCCCCTCTCAGTAATCCAACAAAAGTTATGTAATTAAATGTTATTAATTAATATGTTTTAGTTTTTTTAGATATATTAGATGATATTGTTTTCTAAAATATATTTAATTTCATAAGGAAAATAATTCTATTTAGAGGAATTAGATGTATTTTATAATTTAATATAAATGAGATTTGTAAAATATTCTAATCAAATAAGATTGGTGAACAAATGTATTAAAAAATAACAATAAAATAAAAATAATAAAATTTAATTCAACTTAATATCAAGATAGTAAATATATCTATACTATAATAGAAACAAGAATTGTAAATAAAATAATCTAAGAAAAATTGATATCATGAGTATAAAAATTAAAAAATAAAAACACTAACTATAATAATAATAAAAAATACCATATATATATATATATATGATGATGATGATGATGATGATGAAGAAGAAGATGATGGTGATTAACGTCCACTAATATTGAACTGGTCTATTGGATCTTAAGAGGGTAAGTGATTACTTGTGATTCTTTAGAATTGTGTTTATGTGCTCGAAAAGCATTAAGAGAAACTTTCCGAGATCATCATAGTTTTGTTGAGTTAAGAGGTTAAGAAGGTTGGTAGTGTGACAAATATTTTGGAAATGAGATATAATCTGGGTATAGGTTGGACAATCTAAGAGAAAGTGTTTTTCATCTTCTACATTCTTAGTGTCACAAAGGTGACACACTCTTTCATCCCATGGCGTTTTAGGAATTGACCAACACCCAATTTCACTATGGAGATTGTGAGAATTTGTTCTTATCTTAGAAATTCTTATTTTTTTCTTTATACTTGGCAAAACAGATAGATAATTTTGATCTTCTATATTAGAGTTGATTACATCCTTATAATACCTTAATTTTCTTTTTTACTCTAACTCTTTAGCACACCACATTTTCTCCTTAAATTTTGATTTGACGATTTTTTTAATAGTATCTTTATTCTGCAAAATGGTGTCTTCCATGATTCCCTAATAGTTTAGCCAAGACCGGGCATCTTTATGTCAACCTCACTTGAGTCGATGGTGGTTACAACTCGATTTTGAAGCAATTTTAGGATTCATCTTATCTTCCATGTTGTTTAACTTATTCTTATACATTATGTATCTATTCATAATCATGATTTCAATGGGGGGGAGGCTTGTTTCTAAGAGGAGGATGGGATAAGGTGTATTTTCTTTAATTTTGAGATTATAGGTTATAAAATTCTTTTGTATTTGCTCTATCTTTCTCCAAGGTTCACGAGAGATAGTACAACCCCATACTTCACATCCATAAAGAATAACAAGTGTAACAAGAGTCTCAAAGAGGATTTTCATCTTATCCCAACTCCAAAGATCAACTGATTTACAATTGTTTTCAAGCCCATAATAAGCTTTCCAATCCCCAGTAATCAATTTCTTAATGTTATAATTCCAGTTGAGTTTGTGATGAATATCAATTCCCAGATGTTTGTATGAAGTCACTTCCTCCAAGTTGTTATTGTCATATACGAAGGTATCATAAGTGATCTTATTGAATTTAATAATCATGACCTTAGTCTTATCAGTATTAACAGTCATACCCATATTAGAGAAAAATCCTTGAGGATTCTTAGTTGGTTTTCAAGATCATGGGGACTCCTTGCCATAAAAACGATATAATTGGCATAAAGAAGAAGATTGATGACTATACCAGGGAGAGTAGAGCCGACACGACCTGTTTTTTCCAAGCAATCTTCTAACTTGTCAATGTATATGTCAAAAAGGGTAGGGGACAAGGGAAAACCTTGTTTGACTGCAATATTGCAGTTAATCTCTTTTGACCAACCCTCAGTGTTTTTAAACTTCGCAATAGCATTCTCATACATCATTATTGCAACAACCCTCAACTCGAGAGACACTTTTATCTCTTCCAACCTATTCCAAAGGTTTTTCCTATGAACCATGTCAGAAGCTTTTCTAAAGTCAACAAAACAATAAAAAAGATTGGTTTTAGTATTGTGGAACTCCTCTACAATTATCCAAAAGGTAACAAGATGGTCCACAGTTGAATGATATATAATCAATCTCTTTCTATAAAGTAGATCACATCATGAAATAAAAGTTGTATACAAAGTATATTCCCCTCAATCCTACGGTCGTTGAAGGTGTCAATTTGGTTATGAACCATTTAAATGTTCCCCACCTTCCCACATGAATGAAGGTGTCAATTTGGTTGTGAAGATATATAATTTAGGTGGGGAGAAGGTCCTTGCAATATGCATACTATTAGCATTCAAATTTGCAGGAGGCCAAAACTTAGCATCAAACTATGATAGCATGTTATCTTTTTCTGATGAGTTTTTCTACAGGAGTTTTATAGCTGCTCCAATATGATTAAAATTTCGGTTTATGTTTTTTAAAGCTCTCAAGCTATATATAGACTTCGTGTTTTTATTAAAAACAAAAAAAATTGGGTCCTTAAGGTTATTTTCCAATTTGACTTCAATTCAAAGTAGCCGAGGGTCAAGTTCAAGCACGTTGATCAAAGGTTATTTTCCAATTTGACTTCAATTCAAAGTAGCCGAGGGTCAAGTTCAAGCACGTTGATCAACTATAAAAGCATCTAGAGTCTTTTTCATTCAAAGTAGCCGAGGGTCAAGTTCAAGCACGTTGATCAACTATAAAAGCATCTAGAGTCTTTTTCAAGTTTTTTAAATGTTTCCATGTTTTATGTGACCGAGATATCCTACCCGTCCAGCTCCAAAGCCAAATCATATGTCAAGTCCTATATCAGGATCGACAAACACCGAGTTTAAGTAACGAGGCGCCACGAGGAGGGAGCCCACAAGCCTCGTGCACACCGCATGGAACATAAATTGTAAACGTTAGTGTATATAAACAAAGAAAACAAGCTTATGGTAAAGCATGTGGGATAGAAGTTCAAAACGCAGCAAAACAAAAAGTACCAGCTCCATAGCCTGAATGCATGCGTCTTATTGCATGTTCGAATGTTTTGACAGGTGGTTAAGCTTAAACGTTTACAGCTATCGAAGATACAGCCCGAGTCAAGCAACATCATAAACACCAAGTTTATCAAACTGTCAAGGCCAATGAGAAACGCCTTAGAATGCTCGATGTCAAGAGGAGAATTCACACCGATTACCCATTGCTAGCAGATGACAGGTGTTCATACAAAATCGTTGATGCACTTGTATTGCATAAAAGTTGTTTTCAATTTTCAGTATTGCACAGCAGAGGCGCTTGCTCATAATACAAGGGATGGTCAAGCCGGTGATTGATGCTATTATAGCTATTTCTCTGGATGAACCTCTTACGACTCTAGTCACAATAGCTCTATTTTAGGATCTTGCAAGTGATGGTCCAGAACATTTGCTAGATTTGGTCATTCGCATTAAGTTTCTGTTGAAGTTGCTATTTCTTCCAGACGCTGGTTCTGATCATGGTAGTGCTGCAATCATATAAAAGGGTTGGAAGCTACTTTTAAAACTTTAAGGTTTGGGAAACTGTTATAAGATCCCTCTTCGCTCATGTTGATAGTATTATGGCCATCATGGTCTTACTTTTTCTTGTAATAGAGAGGGTGATTTATAAGAAAATAGAGGAGCAGAGAGGGTGATTTATAAGAAAATAGAGGACCAGACATGGTTAACAAATAACACATCGATAATATTCTTATTACCTTCACATCTCTGCATAACTACTACACAATTATATAGTTGGATTCAGATCCAAAGTATTCTAAACATAGAAAGAGGGGTTGAGCTAATCTCTCAACTACCTCCAACAAACTCAAACCAATTCTATTATAAGCATTATTCCAACACCCTCCCATAATGCTTACATTACAAATATTATATCATAATTACAATACTCAAATTTCAACATAGATATTTGTCTTGATATGGTCTTCATCAATACTCCTATCCACTTTGAAATCTTTTGGTATACGCTCTTTCTTCTCCACAACTTCGAGCTTTCATTTCAACTCATTTAAGATAACACTGCTTCTGACCATCATTGACGAATTTTTAGAATTGACGCTTCTCGACCTCCTGAAGGACAATTTGCACACTGAATTATCCTATGGATACACTACCATCTGTGGAATTCCCCTGAAGAGAAAATTTCGACAATTATATAAGACAATAACCCGATTACTGGATATTTTCAGTAATCAATCATACAACTAACCTTCTTAAAACACATCTACAACAATATACACATGGATAACTTGTAACTGTCGATCTTGAAGCACCTAAGTACAACAAGAATCTATAGCTTTTAACAGACTTGTAAACATACTCAACTAGTGAACATGTTCTTACATGGCACCAAAGTACATCAAGAACTACTAGCCTAATATATGTTACTCTATTCAATTCATTGGTTCTCGATCAACACATTTGAACAATACCACACTACAGAAAACAACAAATTTCACACACAAATTACATAATTTGCTAGTACACATGGTTATAGCTTCCTTCCACTCAAACCTCTAACAACGGTTCTTTTGGTGAATGGTACAAAGGTTGGTGTCCTTGGAAAGATCCACCAGGTATGCCTCGATGAATGTTGTCGCCACCAAATACTGGACCCCAAATAAAATTTTCTCCTTGATGCTTAAGATGAGTGCCTTCCATGTCTTCCATCACATTTCCTTTATTTCTTCAAATCCAACACTCAGATCAAGGTTCTCCTCTGCAATAAATAGAACATTGACTCCAGTAGTGACTCGCACTTTACAACAACGTCTAGGCAGTGGCATATCACCAAATTGCAACCAAACTTTGCAACAATGGTGGTTGAGTTGGCTTCTTCAACATCGGCTCTCACCAACTGTCACAAGTACAAGGTAGTATGCACTTTTTCATGGATAGTTTACACAACTTTGAATATGAATCCATCCATTTTTTTTTTTTATAATAAATACATGGAGAAAAGAGTATTGGATTTCTATGATAACAAGGAATTGCTAGCAGCATTAGTGATTTTAAAATCTCAAAATCAGAAACAAAGTCGACATAATTTCTTCTCAACGATTTTAGTGACTCAACATTTTTCTCCTTTTTCTTTTTATCCACGGAAAATCCTCCATCAATCAATTGATTCACGGATAGGTGGATCCAATAGATAGTCATATCATGTACTTTGATTCTCAGATAGCGGCCTCCTCCTCTGCATGCGACCATGTGATTCCTTCATTGTTAGATGTGTCCTACAACCATTTACTATGATGTGCGCCACACATTACAACAATTACTCATAGTGAAAACAAAAACAATTCACACCCACACATATGTACAAAGAATCACCTTCAATGGCTATCACATCTTCTGGGCACTCCTGTGAGGGATTAAGCCTAGCCAATATCTGATACCATATAAGAAAATAGAGGAGCAGACATGGTTCACAAATTACACACCAATAATATGTGTATTACCTTCACATTTCTGCACAATTACTACACAATTATATAGTTGGATTTAGATCCAACTTATTCTAAACATAGAGAGAGGGGTTGAGAGAATTTCTCAACAACCTCCAACAAAGCCAAGCCAATTCTATTGTAAGCATTATTCCAACATGATTATTTGGTCACCATTCCAAAGGAGCATATTACAAGACAGTTTGCAACAGTTTTATAGCGCCAGTGAACTAGAAAAAACCATATCCGTTGCAAAAGTTTTGAAGCTATGATTTTGCAGCAAACATTCACTAAACACGCTGTGAAACCACACAGTCAACCAAGATCGAAACCAAAGGCTTAGGCATATGCAGAACAACTATATGCAGTTGTCAAAATGGTTTAAACAAATGGAAGATTCCTTGATAAGAGGATTTAAAGTGGTCAAAACATCTTCCTTCATAATAGGATCTTTTGTAACAACTTACCTATTTTCAAGTAGCTAGCATGACAAAACATTTAAGAAGCTTATCCTCAGTTTTTTTTATCTATTACACTTGTCATCAATTTTTTATGAAGCATAATTTATGGAGAAAAATCAAGAACACTTTTCAGTATCAGCTATGAAAAATCAAAACAATTTCCACAAAGTTAGGATCATTAACAACTCTCCACATTTTGGGTTACACATCATCTTTTGGTTATGTGTATTTTGGGATAATAGGATCTTGGATCCTCCTTTTATGTAATCGATTGATAAGAATAGACTCTGATGTGATATATAATCAAAAAGAAGGGTTCTAAGTAAAGGGGGGTTCGAGACTGGGTGTTGGGAAAAAAAAATCTCGTAGGGGGTTTGGTCCTGAGGTCTTGAGGCATATTGTAGAAACTCTTCTTCTTTGTATGCTATATTTCTTAATCTAATATCCAACAGTGCTTGAGACTCAACTTGTGTTTTTCCTCATGTTCATTTATTCCTTCATCTGATCAAATGTAAATTCTTTATACCTGATGTATGAATGATCCGTGCATGTCATATTCATGAGCACTAAATGATTTGTTGTAATTTTCTAATTCACATGATGGTATTTGATCCTATAGTTTAGTACTAGGATTGATTTATGGTATTAGATTTTCTATTGGTGAATATTTTAATCACGATGTTGTGAGATCAAGATATTCATTTGTGTTTTCCTTTATTTCTTCATACCTGAAAATCTTAGTTCATTGAGTATTAGGTGTTGTTGCCTCATTTGTGAGAGTATAGCGTGTGAGGGATTTTTTGTGTTGACTCCATGCCCAATGAAATATTATTAATCTACAATCAGTCTGCTACCCTCTCTCTTTCTTACTCAGTCTTGTTGATCCACTCAAGCATAAAACCAATTTTAATCATTCATTTTCAAATGGGTATTGGGCTTACCCTATTAGCATTCTAAGGGTGAATCCTGGTGCTAACACATACTCATGGGCTGAGATCGCGGCATGATTCATGTGCTTTGTATTTTCATGATGGACACACAAATATTTAGTGACTCGTGATCTTTAGTTGTCTCTTTTGGTGTCTATACATTGTATCGTATCATGTTGTGTTGCAATTCCCCTTTGTGATCTTTAGTTGTCTCTTTTGGTGTCTATACATTGTATCATGGTGTCTATATGTTGTATCATGTTATAATATCATACAATTGAGTTGCATGATTTTCCTAGGTCAAATTTCTAGTAAAACATCTATTAGTTCGGTGGAGTTGTTCACTTATGAGGAATATTAGTTCGGTGGAGTTGTTCACTTATGAGGAATAAAAATGAAGGAGAGTACCAGTGGATGCTCAAAAGGATTGACATTCATAGAATTGGAATGTGGGGGATTGTATTTGGGTTTTGAATACGATGATGGGGTTATGTGCTCTCTAACATTATTTAACCTTAGTCCCATATATGAAATCAGATGTTACTTTGATTGAATTTTTCCTCTTGCTAAGAACAAAATGTTCTTATAAAGAATATGATATTTTTAAAAAATGTTTTTTAAAAAATATAAAATATTTTGTATTTTATGAATATCAAATATTTTTACAACTTACTTAAAATAATATTTTTTCACATATAAGAAAATAAAAATTGAATTTTCTATGGGGAATTTTAACTTAATATCTAAAAGATACAAATTTATTAGAATTTCTTATTTGTTTTGAAAAACATGTTCACTATAAAATTATGATCTAACTATTGAGTTAATAAAGTTAAGTATTTTTTATTTATAACTTCTCTTTTTATAATAATAATAATAATAATAATAATCTATTTAATGGTTGAACTTGTGGTCTTTTAAAAGGAAACACATGTTCTTAACCATTAAGTAATATAATGATGATTATTATTTTTATAATATGTAACTATTTAGTTAATACATTTTAATATATCAAATTAAATTAACATTTTAATATTTTATAATGTGATGATAATGATGATAGTTAACATATATTGGTTTATCTACTTTTTAAACTTTTTAAAAGGTTTGTCTTTTTAATTGAGACCACGCAGATTAATTTATTTAAAATTGATATTGAAATATTTTTTCATTATTAATAATTTTTAACTCCAAATTTTTACAAGCAAAGCTCACAATGAAGGTTATTTAATGAGGGGAATTTGAATGAGATGGGAGGCTAT
>JASDQU010371670.1:77051-96976 GCA_032191745.1 Picea mariana
TCCTGTAAATAATGTATCACGTAAAAATTATTCTGCGTTTTTAAAATTCACTCCGTATTGTTTCATGTAAATAATGTGTCATGTAAAGAAATATTATGAGTTTTTAAAATTCACTCATTGTTCACGTACGTTGTATGCGTTATATGACATTTGGTTCTAGGTTGTTTTCACTTTATTGTTTTGTTATTAATATTTTGTTAATATTATTTTCATTGTTTTGTTTTTATTGTGTGTTAATATATTGTTTGTTTAATTGATACGTAATGGATTGGGTTATATGTATTCTTATCCAGTGTTTATTTTATATATTGTTTTGTTATAAATTCTTAATTTATGTTTGTATATGTTATTGTTTCATTAATCATATATTGCTTGTATCGTTAGGTTAGATATTAGTTTGTTATAGATATATTATGCATATGATATGTTATTGTTTTGTATTATATGTCCATTCATCACAAAGCACATGAGCTATTGTTTTGTATTATATGTCCATCCATCACAAAGCACATGAGCAACGTTAAATGAAATATTCATATGAAACATTTTCATTCTCGTACCTAAAATTAATCTCGTACCTGTATATTCATTTTCACGCATAAACAAAACTAATTTTGTACTTTCACTTTGACTTTGCTTTCATTCCCAGGCATATCTTTTCTTGAGGACCAATCTTCGAAGAGTGTTTCTTTGAAGTCTTTACATTACATCCTTTTCTCTAGATAGGGTTAATTAGGAGTTTGGTGGATTTTCTCTTAAAACTGGTAAATTCCACTTTAGGTCAGTAGCACACATACATGAGGATTTGAGTAACCTCATCCAACTCACTGATTTGAATGCTAGTTTGGGTAAATTCCACATTTACTTTTAGTTTTCCTTGTCCTTTAATCTAGTTGCTTTAATTTAGTTTTTCTGTAGTTTAGCGAACCACTACAAGAATAAGCCATTAAAGATCGGGATCTAACTCGGGAGACATGATCTTGCGATCCAGTGTTAAACTACATCTTGTAGTGTGAATTTACATTTGAGTGTGTCTTACTTGCATTCATTACATTTTGAAGTGTGTTTGCCGGCAATAGGATAGACTAGGCTCCAATCCTGCATTTCCTGTGCTTGCACCTCTAAGTCTACGATTCCCTGGTTGACAATTTAATGTTGGGAATTAATAGTGCATATATTTAGCCCCACAAAGGTCTAAGGTTTCTCCAAGCATGAAATTATAGGAAGTGTGCTCAGTGCACGTGAGTATGTTATTGTAGGTTGCTAAACATGCTTGCTATTTGTGTCAACCAGGTTCACAATTTTTCGAGAAATCACCATCAAAACCTAGAACAAGACCATGGGAAGAAGAGCAATCCTAGATGGATACAAGGTGAAACTGTATGTAGAGTTGTTCCTTGCTAGGATATCACAAACCCTCGACCCCCTCATCATAACATGATTGCAACAACCAGATCTTGTAGAGAAGCAAGTGAATGAGGTCATGACTGATACGACATTTTTAAAGTGACAAAAAGGAGGTTGAAGAATTGTGTTCCAAGTTTCAGTGATCTCGTGTTGAGTTTTGTACCTTGGGAGGTGTTCCCCATGTGCTTCTGCTCTCCTAGACACATGTGGGATTGACTATACACTTTGTGCCTTGTACTTTGTGTCTAATTTCACTTTGACTTAGGAGTTTTAAGTCAAAAGTGAAATTTAGTCATTTATGCCTAAAATGACTATTAATTCACTTTGTGGGTGAATTAGAGACGTAAAGTGAATTTAGGAAACTTAACCCAAAGTGGGTCATTGACTTAGATACTTTTGGTGAGATATCAACCATTGATTAGATGGGAAATGAGATGATCTCATCCATTGGTTTCTTAGGTTTCCTTATGCATGTTCAAGAGGGGCGTAAAGGGTGAAGGAGAGTTCATTTACTTCATTTGCTCACTTGGAGAGGAAGAGAGGGAGCATTGAGATGAGGTTTGTTGCATGAGGAGGCTTGAGCTTGGGCGCATGCTTTCATGGAGGGAGGCATTCAACATCTAGCCTTGTTTATTTATTGAGGAGGTTTCATTATTGTGGAGGGTGCACTTGCTTTGGAGGGCGCATCAGTAGTGGGGAGGACTTCTACCCATCAGATTGCAGTGAGATCAGTTGCAGAGGGAGGCCATCCAACAGAGCTTCATTCATGTGGAGGGGTTTTCTATTATGAGCTCACAGTTTGCTTCTGGAGCAGTTTTAGTGGATTTGAGAGCTTGTATGGGGGGCGCACCTTCCTAGGGCACACCTGGTTCTTCTGGACTTGTATTTCAGCGTGGATCAAGCTGCTATTGTATTAGGTTCATCTATATTTTGTACTTGCTGTATTCCACCATCTGCTTTCCTCATATATAGACATATATCCCAAACTGGTTTTCCTCAGGGGGGTTTTATCCAGGTTCATGTTGACCAAAAATACCTGTGTACAAAATGATATGTGTTAGTCTTTTAGATTTGCTTATTTTCAGCTGTAAAAATCTTTAGGTGTGTTGTATTTATTTTAGTATGCATGTGCCAATTTTTGGTTACTAAAACTACATGCTAGAGCACCTAAAATTGCAAGTACAACCATAACAAATCAACAAGAAGTTCTTGGACTGTTGGTTGTCCTAAAACAACAACAAAATATTTACACAACAGTTGAAACTTAGAGCCAATCTGTGGTCAGAGACAAACCCAGTTGGCAAGTTTGATAGGACCTGAAAATCTTCATCTCATTCAGAGGATCTTAAAGAATAGATTTTGAACCTACTCAACACACTGTTGTAGAATGAATTGGAGAGGGAGCACATTGCTTTAGAGTTGCATGAAGAGAAGAAAGAGAAGAACATGCTAAATGTGAAAGAAAGTTACAAGAGGAAGCTGAGAGGATTCAAAATTTGATCACGATGGTTTTGTATTTAGCCATCGATGAAAATGAGAGGAAAATTAAGGATTGCTAAATAGAAAATGTGTATGTCTTCACAAGTGGGTATTAGGTGTGGTGCACCCCTCATGCAAACTACCAGAACCACTGAATCTGCTCCAACTGCCAACTGTGAGCTCAGATCTGAAAACCCCTCCACAGGAATGAAGCTCTAGTAGATGGCCTCCCTCTGAAATTGATCTCACTGCAATCTGATGGCTAGATATACTACCAGGTATGAATCAACCTCCACAGCGAATGCGCCCCTCTCAGAAGTAGAATAGATCCAGTAAATAATCAAGGAACGTAGCTCCGAGCCTCCATGAATGAAAGCAAGCGACCTCCCTCAAGCATCCTCACAAAACTGACCTCATCTCCATCCTCCAAGAGCTCCTCTCTCAACAAGCAAAAGACCAAATGAAGAATGCGCCCTCCTTCACCCTTTGCGCCCCTCTTTGACCTCAAAAAGAAACCTAAGATATGTAGGGTTGAGATCATCTCATCTCCCATCTAATCGATTGTTGAGATCTCCCCATTCATATTTAAGTCAATAACCCACTTTGGGTTAAGTTTCCTAAGTCAACTTATGTCTCTAATTCACCCCTTTGAAATAATAATCACTTTTAGGCCAAAAGTGACTAAATTTCACTTTAACCAAAGTCAAAGTGAAATTAGACAAAAGTACAAGGTACAAAGTGTAATGTCCTTCCCTCATGTGTTAAGGAGGTAATAAGCACATGGGGAACACCTCCCAAGGTACAAAACTCAACAGGCACCTCCTCTATAAATAGAGGTGCACTGCCTCTCATTTGGACATAACAACTTGAGGGAGAAATCCCTTAAGAGGTTGGAAATTTTCTGAAATTTCTTGGAGCATTTTTTTCTTGGATTGGTGTCTTGGATGGAGGATTAAGGAATTATGTGGATGGATAATTTTTGTGGATGTTTCTCTTGTTTTGGTGGATGATCTATGAAATTAGGGTTTCTTCATGCATAATAACTTGGATGGGTAAGTCTTCTTCTTCAAGTTTAAGTGCTTGTTCTTGGAATATTTTGGTGAATGCTCTATTAAAGGCGTAATAGTTGCATGTTGTCTTTATCTCCTTGGATTAATTTTGCTAGAACCCCTAAGGAGGAATTAAGAGTCTTTATTCCCCTCCCTTTTTTTCATTCATCTTAATGTGTTGAAGCATTTAAAGACCTAGTTCTAGGGATTATAAGTCTTTATCCCCCTAGGGTTAGTCTTTAGCTACCTCAAAGGCATAAGGTCCATAAGATTGTGCACCTTAGGGTTTTGATCTCGTTCACTTGGATCTTAAATTAGACATCCTAAAAGAAGGAAAACAACACCTAACGTCCATAAGTCTTTGCACCTTAGGTTTGGTTTTCTTGCAAGGTTTGATCCTAAGCCCACGAGTCTATGACCTCAGGGTTTCAAATCTTCATTCTTCTTGACCATCAAAGTACAAATTCAAGGTGTGGCTTGATGATCCAGATTGGATCATTATATTGTTTGTCATCTATCTCAATCCTTTTAGAGTGGAAAAAAGGATTGAAGGAATCAACTTGCAGGGCCATTTTAGTGGCAGTTCCCAGTCTGGAACCTTCCAGGGCCATTTTGAGGCATCAAATGACATTTTTTGGGGCTAAAACTTTCCCATCACAGCTTATACCCCTTGACGCTATTCCACACATTGAGACCTTTGCAACGGTCCAAAAATCACATCATTTAGAGCTCGTATGCAAAAATTATGCCTCCCACAAATTGACCTACCATATTGACCACCATGGTATGAGATGATGCAACATCGACCCTTGTTGCTCATGCATATGGGGTTAGCCACTATGTAATTTCAAGAAGATTCTAGAAGGTCCAAAACCCTATCACAATTGAGGGTTGAGGAAGTCAAAAACCTACCCCTAGATGCCTATCGGGCTATGTTAAATACCTGACCACTAGGAGGAGAAGGGGTTGCATTCTTTTGCATTGTATCTTGTTCCATAGCTGAGCAAAACATCTAAGACTGGTATTCTGTGAGCATAACATAGGAGGAGAGATTCTATTCCAGCTATACAGGCCACAATGTCAAAGGGAACTCCACGAAGAGTGCCTCTTTCTTTGTAGTTGCATCATTTCTATACCAGAGAAAAGAGAACAGAGTAGCCTCACCTTCTAGTTGGGTTTTCTCCTGTGTCGGGTTTCCTAGGTCATATCTTATGTTTAATTGTGGATGGTGTGATTGTATTTTATTGTTCTCTATTTTCTGTATTTTATCTATTTCATTATGGAGATCTAAAGGAAAAATAACCTTAATAGTAAAGACTTCAGTATTTTATTAGATCTGTTGTGATGAATTGTTCTAGTGGAATATCCACGACAGTTTACAGATCATATTGGTATCAGAACAGGTTTTTCTTTTGGGTATTTATGGGAAGTAGCAGGATCTAGGAATTGGCTTAAAGAGAAGTTGCAAAAATTCTAGCCATGGTGGATGAGTCTCTTCAAAATAACCCTCGAGATCCAGCAGAAGATAGATTTGAGGGGTTGGAAGCGCAAGTTGTTGATATCAATCACAATATGAACCTCCTCATGGCGGCTCAGCAAGCAAGCTCGGACCGTTTGGAGATGATGGAGGCTCTAACTAAGAGATTGAATCGGAGGGGAAATCGAGAGATCGGGAAGACTCAGGAAATGAGTTGCGGAAAGAATATGAGAAAGAACAACCAAGTTCGAGTGCCATTAACCCTTCGTAGCGCCTAGATGGAAGTGAAAGTGGACATAAATCCATACCAAGGTGTGATTGATGCATTCAAACTGAATCATTGGTTGCAACAATTAGAAGTTTATTTTAGCGTTCACCATATAGATGAAAGGTAGAAGATTTCATTTGCTAGATTGAAGTTAGAGGGCTATGCTTTAACTTGGTGGGAAAGCCACATAGAAACACTTAGGCTGGAAGGTGATCTGTCTGTAACTAGGTGGGAGGACTTCAACCCTCATCAAGTCCCAATTTGTAATGATCCCAAGCCAAATTTTTCGCTTGGTATCACTAACTACTATTGATTTATTGATGTGCATGTGTTTATTGAGTTATTAAGTGCATACAAGATTCGCCCAACACATGAAGATCATAACACATTCAAGATATAGAAGCACAAGCAAGATTTGACCTTTTTATTATGCAGAAATCAATACAATAGATGAACGATCTGGCATAAACCTCAGATTGTCGTACAAGCAATAGATATGAGCTGCTACAAAATGCTCCCGTCAATACAAAAGAAGCCTCCAAAGGCCGGATAAGTAATGAAGACCAATACCCAGCAGATCTGGATGTCAAACACTCCGGCTGAAGAGTGCCACGCTCCAAGTGAAGACTGAAACCCTCAAGAATTCGGCCCTGATGGGAGGGTGCTCCAAATGAGCCCAAACTCGATCAAATGGTAGATCAGGGCAGTGGGAACCTCCTCCTGAAGTTTCAAGCCCAACATCCAAGCCCAACCTCTCCAACTGCTGAATCTCCTAAGGGAGTTGCGCCCTCTTGAATAGCTGAAACCCCGATGCAACTCGTCCCTGAGAAATACACCTCCAAATGGCGTGAAACTCTCCAAGAAGATAGATCGGGCTATGAGAATCCCGTGGGAGAAGTTTCAGAACCAAATCTCAAGCCGATCTCCCTAGATCTGAGTTTTTCTAAATCACTGGACGTCTCCCAAGGCTTCAAGTCGTCCCAATCTGCAAATAATTATATGATGATGATAACCCTCCAGAAAAGTCCTTAAACTGATGATCATGTCCCTGCAAACAAAACCCAAGTGTCGGAATGGCCCCAGGCCCTCTGGATAAGCTGGATCAAACCCCCCTCTAGATGATGGTGTGCCCTTGTTGGAATCACAAGAACAGTACGGCCTGCTACCTTTTGAAGCGCTAGATGGAGATGAACTGAGACTAGAATGGTGTGGAGGAATCTTTCATCCCCGAGACCAAGCTGTGGAACAAGGTGAGTGGATATTTCACCATTGAGTTGCTCACAAGGGTTTGTACAACAAAACCCCCAAACTGACTGCTCAAGAGCAATAACAAGCAATATGCCAAATCCAGAATGAATAATGGGTGTGCCTTAGCCTCTTATTTATACTTTTTCTTCTAATTCTCTGCTGAGTTAAGTTAACTCCTAGGGTTAACTTCTATTTTTCTGTTGAGTTATCTTTTCCTCCTTTTATCCTTTCTCTTTCTCAAGTCAACTTAAAAATATAACTTTAATCTAGTTGACCTCCCCCCTCAGTGTGAGACTATGACCTAGTGGGGGTGCCTAGGCCACTAAGTCTCCTCATAACCTCCCTAAGAGGTGGGGGACATTACAGTTTCCCCTTCTTGAAATTGCTTGTCCTTAAGCAATTCCAAACCTGCATCTCGTACTACCTGTTCATTCTCCCAAGTGGCGTCTTCAATGGGCAAATCTTTCCACCTGATCAGATACTCCTTGATGCTTCTCCTCCAGAGCTTCTTTTCTCGAACTTCCAATATCTCTTCCGGAATCAACACTAGCTGACCTTCTTCGTCCATGGGAGGTAGTACCTCAATGGGGTGTATGTGTTGGTCGTTGGCCTTCTTCAGGCAGGATACATGAAAGACATTGTGTATCCGACTGCCTGGTGGAAGCTCTAACTCATAAGCCACGACCCCTACCTTTCTGCTGATTCTGTAGGGCCCAAAGAAACGTGGCTGTAACTTTTCTGCTCCGCTCCTTTTAATAAAGGCCTGCTGATAAGGTTGGAGTCTCAAATAAACCAAGTCACCTACTTCAAAAGTGTGCTCCATTCTGTGTTTGTCCGCCTGGACCTTCTGTTGATTCTGTGCCCTCTGTAAATGATCCTTCAACTCCCGGAGAATGTCCTGGCTCTGTTGTGCTCAATCCTGCACGATGGGTGCCCTACTGTCCCCAAAAGCAATTTCCACAAAGGAAAGGGGATCATAGCTATATAGAGCTCTGAATGGTGTCATGCCTATGGATACATGATGGGTGGTGTCGTAGCAATATTCTCCCAAGTGCAACCATTTGACCCATGCTTTCTGTTGTCCTACTACGTAATTTCTGAGGTAGCCTTCCACCCATTTGTTGACTATTTCAGTCTGTCCATCCGTCTAAGGATGATAGCTAGTACTAGGTGTCAATGCCGTACCTACTAATCTGAACAACTCCTGCCAAAACGTACTCATGAATCTGCTGTCCCTGTCATTGATAATGGTCTTGGGTAGACCCTGTAGTCTGAACACCTCTCTGAAAAATAATTCGGCCACCTGTGCTGCGCTGAAGTCTGTGGCTATGGAAAAGAAGTGTGCAAACTTCGTCAACCTATCTACCATCACGAAAATGCAATCCTTCCCCTGTGCTCTGGGAAAACCGATGATGAAATCCATGGATATACTTTCCCACTTGTGCTCTGGAGTGGGTAGGGGTTGCAACAGTCTTGCAAGGTGCATGTGCTCATCCTTGTTTCTTGGCATGTGGTGCACTCTTTGACATGCTTAATCACATCCTCCTTGAGGCCTTTCCATGCAAACCTCTCTCTCACCTGCCTGTACGTCTTATTGATGCCCTGATGTCCTGCTACTGGTGAGTTATGACACGCATGCAGGATCTTAGCTTTGAGAGCTGACCCAGGAACTAAGAAGATTAAGCCTTTGTAATAAATGAGGTCCTTCATGACCCTGAAGTTGTCGTCCTGTATTTGTCCATCCAATAGTTGACAAGCGAACTGATCCTTTGCATATTCCACTATCAAGTGATCCTTCCAGTCAACTGACATACTGGACATGGCAAAAATGGATGGCCTCCTGGATAATGCATCGGCTACTGTGTTGTTCTTCCCCTTGACGAATTCAATGTTGAAGTCGTAGGCCTGTATTTTGCTTACCCATTTATGTTGTCTTTCATTCAAATCCTTTTGCTCCAGTAGATATTTAAGACTGTTATGGTCTGATTTGACCACAAACCTTGCACCTACCAAATATTGCTTGAATTTGGCTAGTGCATGCATGATAGCCAACATTTCTTTGTCGTAAATGCTGTAAAGTAGTTCAAGACCCCTGAGTTTCTGACTTTCATAGGCAAGGGGGTGCCTATTCTGCATCAACACAGCCCCTATACCTTCCCCCGATGCATCACACTCCAAGGTGAAGGGTATGCCGAAATCTGGAAGAGCTAGAATTGGACAGGTGCTCATGACTTTCTTTCATTTTCTCCATCATGGCTTGGGCCTCGTAACTCCATTCGAAGGACCCCTTTTTGGTCAGGTCAGTCAAGGGTGCGCACAGTTGAGAGAACCCTTTGACAAATTTCCTGTAGTATGTGCATAGGCCTAGGAATCCCCTCAGTTCTGTGAGTGTCTTCGGAGTAGGCCATTCCCTAATGGCTGTTATTTTCTCCTGGTGTACCTGTACCCCTTTTGCCCCTATGATGTGTCCCAAGTAGAGCACCTCTGTCATCCCAAACTCACACTTGGATTCCTTGGCGTATAGTGTCTGTTCTTCCATGATTGACAGGATTTGGTCCACATGTCGAAGGTGTTCCTCCTAGGTCTTGCTGTAAATGAGCAAGTCATCAAAGATTACCAACAAGTGTTTCCTTAGATGTTTGTTGAACACATGGTTCATGCAGGACTGGAATGTCGTTGGGGCATTGGTTAACCCAAAGGGCATTACCAAAAACTCGTAATGGCCGTAGTGACACCTAAAGGCTGTTTTTGGGATATCCTCCTCCCTCATCTTGATTTGATGGTAGCCTGAACGGAGGTCAATTTTTGTGAAATATATAGCTCCATGTAGCTCATCCAACAACTCATCAATCCTGGGTATGGGGTACTTGTTTTTGATCGTCTTTTTATTCAAGGCCCGGAAGTCAATGCACATTCTCATCGTTCCGTCATTTTTCTTAACCAATACTACTGAGGAAGCAAACGGGCTTGAACTTGGCCTGATGTGTCCCATGTCCAGAAGCTCTTTGATGGCCTTCTCTATCTCGTCTTTATACTTCTTGGGATGCCTATAAGGTGTGGTGATAACTGGTTTAGCCCCTGCTTCTAGCTCAATGATGTGCTCGAATCCCCTGTCTGGTGGCACAACCGGAGGAATCGGCCCAAACACCTTATGGTGCCTGTCAAGGATCTTTTTTATCTCTGGAGCATAGTACACCTTTCCCTTCTCATCCACCCGTGTTGAGACTTTACATTCTGCTACATATACAATTTCTTCCCTTTTGAAGATGGCTTCCATCCTCTTGACTGTGACCACTCTGGCGGAGTTGCCTGTCATACCTCTGAGCACAACCTTTCGTTCTCCCTCCTCTATAAAGGACATTTCCATGGTTTTGTAATTGGTGGTGATGGGACCTAAGGTATTGAGCCACTGCACCCCTAGGATGATGTTGGTATCAGGAAGATCCATCACATATACATCCTGAACTAACTCATGCCTTCCCAAGGTGAGTTTCATACCTGGTATGTATCTATCACAGGGCATAGTACTGCCGCCTTCTACCTCCACTTTGAATCCTTCAAACTCTACTGTAGGTATGTGCCTCCGCTTTAGTAATGCCGCATCAATGAAATTGTGGGAAGCTCGTCCATCAATCAGAACCGAGACTCTCTGTCCCTGCAAGACCCCTCTCATCCTGAAGGTGTTGAACTTGGGTACCCCGCTGATAGATGCCAAGGTAGCCTTCTCTCCAGCCACACAGTCGAGTTCTGGAACCTCCTCTTCTCCTGTCTCTGCAGTTTCGGCCTCAATGTTTTGAATCTGACCATACTCTTCCTCCTCTTCATTGTCCGAGGTAATTTCTATATAGTGAACCTGGCCACGTCCCATGCACTTATGTGACGGATTCCACGGTTCTTTGCAAGTGAAGCAGAGTTGCTTTCTCCTCAGTTCCCTTCTGGCGTTGTCATCTATCCTACCACGACCCCTGTCAAATCCCTTTGGGTCATGTCCTCCCTGATTCATTGGAGGTCTTGGATCTCTTCCTCCACTGTTAAGAGGTGGTCTGGGTACGAATCTAGGCTTCGCAGCTGGCCGCAAATCCCTTGCCTTCCAAATGGCCTCCTGTAGGTTGTGGGGTTTAAAGGCCTTTACCCAACCCCTCAAGGGTTCCATCAACCCTTTTGTGAAAAGCATCATGAGCCTGGATGGGGACATATCCTATACCATAACTGCCAATCTCTGAAATTCATCAATATATCCTTCAACCGTACCTGTTTGTTTGAGTTGGGTGAGCTCTCGGAAATGTAGCTCAGGATCTCCTTGATCAAATCTATCAATGAGCCTCTGAGTGAACTCTATACAGGATACAATCTGATTGTGACCGAGTGTGGTAAGTCCGTGATACCACCAGTCATGAGCCTTGCCATCCAGGTACATAGTGGCGAATTTGATGGCCTCCATCTCCCTCATGGGGTTGAGTTGCAAGTAAGTATCCAACTTTTGTACCCAAGATTGAGTTGTCATCTTGGCCGTACCATCAAAGTATGGAATTTCTATTTTTCCGGCTCTTCGTTCAAACTCAACACTGCCCTTGTTGTTCGTCCTGGGTTGGTTTCTGAACTTGAGTTGACAATACTAGTCGAGGTTTCAGCGTGTTCGTCCTGGGTTGGTTTCTGAACTTGAGTTGACAATACTGGTCGAGGGACATCTGTTTTTGGATCTTCATATCCAAACTGTAGTACTCATTGGTACTCCTTGCCACTTGTCCCACAAAATCTTCAACCAATTCTTGTGGCCCTAGCTCATCTGTGAATGTGGGCATGTACAGTCTTGGGTTGGCTCTGCCACTCATATGTCGTCCAAGCGGTTCATCTGTGAATGTGGGTATGTATCTCTTCGAATTGATCCTGCTACCCATTTGACCCTGGAGCGTGTCTCCGTCCAGATTCCCTTCGGATTTGGAAGCTTTCTTCGGATTATGTCTGATCTCCTCATGGATCCCACCGGATCCACCAGCTTCCTTATGCCCATAAGTATCAGGGTCCTTCCCCTTATGTGCCATTTCCATTAGAAATGCATTTAGCTTGGATTGGTTCTGGTTCATTAACTGCAGGTTCTCGTCAACTTTCTTCAATTTTTCAGAGAGCGCGGCTTGTCCCTTCCTGTTGGTTTCCTGGTATTCGTCCAAATATCGGACCAATGTGCTTTCCGTGCGGTTGATGGATTGCTAGAACTCGTCAAATTCCGTTGCTACGAGAGTCAAGTCTACAGCCTCATGGTCATCTCCTGATCCTTCCATCTCGACCTCTGTTTCACTGCTGGGTTTCTTCCTTTGACCCATAAAGATACCGCTGTACCTTTGCATGCGCCGATCCTTCCACAAGTTTGGAGGATCGAAGCTCTGATACCACTGTAATGATCCCAAGCCAAATTTTTCACTTGTCACTAACTACTATTGATTTATTGATGTGTAGGTGTTTATTGAGTTATTAAGTGCATACAAGATTCACCCAACACATGAAGATCATAACACATTCAAGATATAGAAGCACAAGCAAGATCTGACCTTTTTATTACGTAGAAATCCATACAATAGATGACTAATCTGGCATAAACCTCAGATGGTCGTACAAGCAATAGATATGAGCTGCTACAAAATGCTCCCGTCAATACAAAAGAAGCCTCCAAAGGCCGGATAAGTAATGAAGACCAATACCCAGCAGATCTGGATGTCAAACCCTCCAGTTGAAGAGTGCCATGCTCTAAATGAAGACTGAAACCCTCAAGAATTCGGCCATGATGGGAGGGTGCTCCAAATGAGCCCAAACTAGGTCAAATGGTAGATCAGGGCAGTGGGAACCTCCTCCTGAAGTTTCAAGCCCAACGTCCAAGCTCAACCTCTCCAACTGCTGAATCTCCTAAGGGAGTTGCACCCTCCTGAATAGCTGAAACCCCGATGCAACTCGTCCCTGAGAAATACATCTCCAAATGGCGTGAAACTCTCCAAGAAGATAGATCGGGCTATGAGAATCCCGTTGGAGAAGTTTCAGAACCAAATCTCAAGCCGATCTCCCTAGATCTGAGTTTTTCTGAATCACAGGACGTTTCCCAAGGCTCCAATTCGTCCCAATCTGCAAATAATTATATGATGATGATAACCCTCCAGAAAAGCCCTTAAACTGATGATCATGCCCCTGCAAACAAAACCCGAGTGTCGGAATGGCCCCAGGCCCTCTGGATAAGCTGGATCGAACCCCCCTCTAGATGATGGTGCGCCCTTGCTGGAATCACAAGAACAGTACGTCCTGCTACCTTCTGAAGCGCTAGATGGAGATGAACTGAGACTAGAATGGTGTGGAGGAATCTTTCATCCCCGAGACCACGCTGTGGAACAAGGTGAGTGGATATTTCACCCTTGAGTTGCTCACAAGGGTTTGTACAGCAAAACCCCCAAACTGACTGCTCAAGAGCAATAACAAGCAATATGCCAAATCCAGAATGAATAATGGGTGCGCCTTAGCCTCTTATTTATACTTTTTCTTCTAATCCTCTGCTGAGTTAAATTAACTCCCAGGGTTAACTTCTATTCTTCTGTTGAGTTATCTTTTCCTCCTTTTATCCTTTCTCTTTCTCAAGTCAACTTAAAAATATAACTTTAATCTAGTTGACCTCCCCCTTTAGTGTGATACTATGACCTAGTGGGGGTGCCCAGGCCACTGAGTCTCCTCATAACCTCCCTAAGAGGTGGGGGACATTACACAATTCTACCCTATTAGGTATGTGTTGCCGTCCTAATACACACTTGCAAACGTGAGCAAAGTCCAGCTCACTTAGTGTGTCCTTGGAGGCACAATGCCTAGGTTCACAGTCCACACTGTCACCTTGACTGGAACCTCTTCCTTCTAGGCTCACTCCTAGGGAAGCCAAGGGGGGTAGACCCTAGTTACTAGATTTGATTTAACGTTTATGTTCTAGGAGTTGGTTTTAATTTGTTAAAAGGCTTGGGGAAAAACTAGCCTAAGATGCTAAAGCAACAAATGCAAAGTGCAAGTTTATCTATATGACAATCAACCTTTTCCCTAAGTCAACTATGACTAGTGCCTAAGGTTGGGCAAGGGGTCAACTAAGTTTGAGGGTGTTCAATTACAAAATGTTTACAAGTAAAATAAGTTGAACTACCCCACAAACTAAAGATTGCAAATATTTATACAATGAAAGATAAGTATTACAAATGTACAAAAAGATACAAAGATACAAGATATGAAAGTTTAGGAGATACAAGATGAGATCAACACATAAGCCAAACATGCCCCAATAGCGCTTACTCTATTGGACTTGTTATCGCTCAGTTTGTGGTTTAAGTCAAGTAGCTGAAAGGTAAGGAGTCAAACTGGCGTAACAGGAGCTTCCCCACCCACTGTCACCTCAATGGGGGGCTCTTTCTATTTAGGGTGGCTAAACCCAAGGGAGACGTCCCTGGCAATCTGGGGTTTTGAAAAGGCAAAGGATTAAAAGATCAAGATAAGTTTTCCCTTTCATAGATTACCACCAAGAGGATAGTCAAAATGAAGATAAACCACAGAAAAGGCACCTGTTTGCGAGACAAGGCAACAATAAAACTAATACGTGCAGTAGTGGTTAGTACTTCATAAATTAATGACTATCAATATCATATATGAGCACATACAGCAGTAATTATTGATGAAGTCAATGATTGCAATAATAACTATGGCTTATAATATTACTTCTCAATAAATACAGAATGAGATAGCATCCAATAATAATGATTAATCCTTAAATTAACACAATGCATTAAATATCATTAAATGCTCATATATAAAGGTTGCTGCATCACTATGCTAGAGGTGACGTCAGCCTTGTTCTAGGGTTAGTTTTATAGACAAAGAGATCAACAATTTGTAAATAGGCCAATGAAAATTATCAATACATCAATGTCTATCGTTAGATGACTAAGCCACAATGTTTTATATCAACCACAAGCCCAAAAGAGGCGTGACGTCATCATCAATCTAGGGTTAGTAGACGTTAGGGTTAGTTAGGGTTTCAAATTTAAGAGTTTTGAAAAAGTTGTTTTAGCACAACAGGCTCAACGTTGGAGAGATAGACTAGTGCCTTAGGGTATTATGGAGTCAGAAACAAGGGCAAGGTCTCGGGAGGATCTAAATCCAAAGACAAGAGAGTTAGGCTCTATGGTGCTGCAATGGCAGGGCCCTAGAGTCAAAACCCTAAGGGGAGGAGGCTCATTCCGTTGTTGCGTAAGCAAGGCCTCATGCTCCTCCCTCTTTCTTCAAATATCCTTCGCAAAAACGGCTAGCTTTAAAACACAAATCTAAGGGTGAAAAGTGTTGCAAGAGCAAGGCCCTTCAAACCCTAAAAAGTCAAAACCCTAGGTGTAGAATCAACTAGGCCTAGGACGTCTTCTTTCTTCAACTTATGTTTAAATGCTAACTCACAAAAAGGATGGTTAGTGTAGCAACGGCTAGGCTAAACCCTCCTGAATCAATGGCTAAAACAAGTTCTCAATCATGGGGACATATAGCAAGGACCTACTTGTGTGCTTGCTACCTAGGTTTCAAGATTAAGCTATATAATAACAATGTAACAATAAATGCAAGAGATTTAACTTACAACCATTCATTTAAGAAGTTTTGCATGAGAAATACACTTACAAATCATGAAGAGAGCTTATCAAACCCTAGTTGTAAACCTTCCAATGAGAGAAAACACCATAACATGCCAAGAACAATCCTTCACAAGAGTTGCGCCTCACTTCCAAGAGCAAAAAATCCAAGACAAAAGACTAAAAATGTTCTCTCCCAAGAGAGTGAGTTATGTTATCTTTAAAATGAGGTCCAACGTCCTCTATTTATATCAATCTTATGACCTTTAATTAAAAAATAGGTCATTAAAATAGTCGACAAGGCTGACCTTTAAAATTTACACTGTTTTTACATTAAATGCTAAAAATGTCACAATATGAGCTCAAAAGGGAGACGTCAGGCCCCTCTGAGGGAGACGTTGGCCCTTTTTGGGCAAGCTCAGCATCCAGGAAGCAGAACGTTGGCCCTTCTAGGGCTTCTCCAAGCTGCCACACGTGCCAAATGACCCCAACACACTGCCACATGCTCCAGAAAAACGTCCAACTGCCTCAGGTGATGTCCTGTCCATCAAAAGAAGTCATCCCATCTGCAGTGGGTGATCCCCCCTAGGCCGAGTTCTGCTAAAGTGTCCCGGGTAGGACGTCCTTCTTCCTTCTCGTGCATCGGCTCATCACAACGTTGTCCTGTTTCTGCCATCCCAGCAACCATCTGATGGGCTCTTCATCCCCATGGAGGTTCGAGCTAATCATATCCCCATGTGTACCGGTCCACCGGTACCTGTCTGCCAGGTATGGTCCTGCACATCAAAGACTACGCCCTCCATGGGCTCATCAGTCCTTGGGATCATAGCAATGTCAATCACATTTCATCATTAAATTTATCAAATACATGCATGAAATCCCTAACATATCGTCTAAGAGCTCAAAGACATTACACATATCTACTATACAAAGCTGAAGAAACCGACAGAATAACCTATTGGGCTGATACCCACAAGAAAATGAAAGTTTCCTCAGAGGATCATTCAAGCCATGTATATGAAGTGGTATGGTCTAGGGATGTCCAGTCATAGTAAGACCAGGGGTAGGTGTTGTCCATGGGTGCCTCTGTAGGAGGTGAGCTGTACTCGTCATGGATGCACTTTTTCCAAGCCCCTTTATTGCCTTTATTTTTCATTTATTGCTTTTCTTTCTTTTTTTTACTTCAAGGTTTGACCAGAGGACACTGCCTTGGCGTGGTGACCAGAGCTGACAGTGTTACCCACTGGTATCTTCACAGAAATGATAAGGCTGGCTCGTGATGAGACCCCCTTTCCCTTGGCCATGCAACCAAAGGTCACTGCCCTGGCATGGTGACCAGATAATGGCAATGTCATACTGCTAGATACCTATGAACATAATGGGTCGGCTCGTGATGAGACCTCCCATCCTCTTGGTTAGGCTTATCGAGAGGCCTTTTATTGCCTTCTCGGGGATCCCTGGGCGAAGCATCTCTAGGTTTCATTTCTTATGGCTTTTATCTTTTACCAGCTGCTTTTACCCCCTGGGCCTTTAGCCCCTTCTTCCCACAAGACAAAGTGTAACCCTCAAAAGGTCATCCTAATGGCCGGACTAGGGGAATGGGATGGATGAATGGGAGATAAGATGTAAAATGATAGAATGGTGGGAGCGGATGATGGCTCTGCAAATCCCCTTTGGTAGCTAACCAAAACCCATGAATACAAGCTTGCTAAGTCACCCCATTAATCACCCCAACAATGGTCAAGTGGATTAGTGTAAGATCGAAGCAGTTATCAGAAATGAAAGGAACCTAATGCATATATAAGAAGGTTATAATGATCAAACATGACACATACCATGATACCTTGGACCAATTACCTCATGGAGCAAGAGTCTTCTCCGATGCAAGTCCAGGCCGATGGTGATGGAAGCTGCTGCTGCTGACAGAACAAGTCTGGCGAGGAAGAAGAAGAATGGGCCCTCCAGGGCCATGCTCAGGTCAATCATGCTCTCAGTACTCCATGTCTAGGACCTATGGGCCTCGAGACATGATCTCCTAGTTATCCCTAGATATCGGAGATAACAGGACTGCTTTTCAATGGAAACCACTAAAGCACTCAAGATTCAAGAAGATGAAGCTTCCCAAAGTGGAATACTCAACTCCTTCTTGAATCACACCACAAGAGCAAATAAAGCAAGATATATCAATGTTTTAACTCAAATGCTCATGTAAACTTAAAACAATTGGAGAGATAAACCATAAGATTGCAAATGAAATATAAGATATTAAGTACTTGGAATAGGTGTGTTCCTAAACATACATCTAAATTCCCCCAACACACATGGATTATCTATGCAACTAGGTGATTAGGAAGTTTCTTAAAAGTTAAGTAAATTTTATTTCTCTCCCCCTAACTATGTTGGAGCTTTAAGCTTTCTCCTCCCTTGGCCAAATGACTGCCGGGTGCTCAAGATAGTAAGGCAACGAGGCCCACCCTAGCTTCCCAGGTCAGCCCTGACAGTAAGAGTACTTCCCGGAAAGGATCCCCTCCTGGAGGATCACGGGACGGTCCCCCGCCACTTCCTTCCGTTGTTTTCCTCAAACCCGTTTTAGATGGTGGAGATGGCTGAATAAAACTATCCTAAGTTGTCTAAAAAGTTATTATGACTCGCGGGTGAGTCTTTAGGTGTGTTTGGTATATTTTAAGAGTGTTTTAGGTGCCCGAAAATGACGTTTTTAGCCCAAAACCGAAACTGAAAACTGCGTGTAAATGAAATGCTATGAGTGTGTTGCAAAATGTAAAGATGATGACCATAACACATTCAAAAGATATGAGAAAGCTGAACTATTCCATCATCCATTTACTTAGCCACATGTGAATATAAACTTGAAATGAAGAGCAAGTAAATGACAAGAACAACTTGTCAACAATGATAGCAAATGAGAAACTATAACATCACTCAACCATGTACATTATTGCATATGTGAAAATGTTAAGTGAAAAGAATGCTTGCTGAAAATAGAGATCTAAGTCCTACACCATGTATATGTCTATGAACAGAAATTAAATTATGAGAATTATTTGTGCCCAAGAGATGAGATTGCTTAAAAAAATAAACTTTAAACATGTAATCTACTCCATCTAAGGTATCATGCATTAAAATATGAAATATTTGCAAGAAATGGAACTTAAAGCATGTGATTATAAATGTGCCTTAAGGACTTAACTAAGATGACAAGATATAGATGATTATCTAGAGCATGTTAAACCATTTGAAACATATAAACCATCAAATATTTAATACATCCTAGCCTTACGATTTTGGGGGCGACTCTCCCAAGGTGTAGGCAATTATTATTAAGCAAAACTTAAAAAAAATGAAGCAAACCACTCACAATGGCCAAGGTGGAGGCAAGCCTACCATTGTTGGCCAAAGAGGGTTGGAAAATAAAAAGATTATGAGATTATTAGACAAGCCTACCACCAACCTTGTCCTAATGACAAGTGGGGAAATGAAATAAAAAATTGCTGAAATGAAAACTAAGCTAGTCCAACGATTTTGGGGTGTTGGCTAGGCCAATCACACTCCCAAGGTGTAGGCAACTAAGTACTTGCAGAAAATAAATCTACAATGGTTGAAAATTACAAGTAGAATACAAGAAAAAGAAGAGAAAAGAAAGGGGGTTTTACCCACTTATTGTGGCAGCTTTTGTTGTGATGTATGGTTGAATTTGAGCAGCATATCCCCTTGTTTCTGGTAAGAATCTATAAAAACCAGCAAGCAAAATCTTGATGGAAACGCTGCACAACACAACAAAGTTAAGAAAAATTTCTGTTTTTTATGCAGAAATTTTTCACATAAAATCTCCAAGTGAAAACTGAAAAATATATGACCTATCTAAGATGGTTATTAAACTGAAATATATGATGAAATGAAACAGAAATATAGGACTAAGCAAACTAAGAGTTTAAGTAGAAGTTGAGGGAAGACTCTTGTTTGAGGCTTTTCCAACAATCCCTTGAAATGAACCTGCAAAACTTGAGACAAGAGTGAGCATAGGATAGATATTGTGCATAGATAAACTAAGTACTTGAAATACTTCTAAGAAACTAGCTACCCGACACAAATAAATCAACAAGACTACTCTTTGCTAATCTACCCAAATGAAATACTTCAATCAAGATCTATCCAACACAAACCACATGAACTCAAATACCAAAATATCACCTCATGTGAAGAATGCAACCAGAATACTCTTGGTGATCCAAAAATCCTCCAAAGTTTTATTAATCCAAGTGAGAGTGTTGCAGCAACAAGTTGCTCCAAGACTCTCAAGAGCATATGAGTGAAATGGCAAGATGGCAAGAGCAAGAGAGTGAGATGAAATTTCAGTA
>JASDQU010371671.1:26365-42532 GCA_032191745.1 Picea mariana
AAATAAATATGGGTGATGGATGAGTGGCATTTTTTAACCTTTTGTGTTTATGTGCCCATAAATTGTACTAAGATTCTTACATTCATATTATTATTATCACTAAAGAAATATGGGTGTTTGAACCTTTTATGTATTTACATGCCCCTAAATTGTCCCTAAATCCTTACATCCATACTAAGGAAATATGGTTGATGGATATGCGATATTTTTTAACCTTTTTCATGTTTACATGTCCCTAAATTGTATCTAGATCTTTACATTCATATTATAATTATCACAAAAGAAATATGGGTGATGGATACGTGACATTTTTTATATGTATTATTAAATTTTTATTTATTTTTTTAAATAAAAAAGAGAGGGTAGTACCTTCTATATTAGATAATCATAAAACATGGACAAAATACAGTGTCATGGCTAAAAACCACCAAAAATACTGTCGGTATCCGGAAACCAGTATAGCTAAGGGGCCAATAGCAGTTATAATAATAAAACATTTAGTTCAGAGCCCCTGTCCTGCCCGAAGGAAACCAGAACAAGGGCTAATGGTTCAAGAGTGTATAAAACAGCAAAGCAGAAAACAAAAGCCAAGTAGCAGTAAAACCTATTCATCCCTTGCACCGTCACCTTCACTCGCCTGCCAAGCGTACCTCGCTGGGATAGCAAACTTCTGCGCACACGTGGGACACCTGAGCTGAGCTGGAGCTATGGAAAGTGCGCCGAGGAGGATGTCTACACGCTGGCTCATGAGGAGCATCCTGAGTTCCACATCTGCCAAATGGCTGCGTAGCTCAAAGATCAATGCCAGGTGTTCATCACTGCGAAGAGAACCATGCAAACCGTCACCCGGGCCACTGCTGGGGGCAGTTCCCGCATCCATTTCCTCTCCCGAATCAGCCACTACCTTACTCTTTTCCTCGCGAATCTCATTTCCCGGAGTCTTCTCTTCATGAAGAGATGGCAAGTCGTCTGTCCAGGGAACTTCTTCGACGATACAGCCTGGTACATAGTCGTAACATATCAAAGCTCGAACAAGACTCTCCATGGCTTGGGGCGCCTCCATGCAGGGCAAGTCTCCAATGGTCGGATCCTCTTCCACTATACAAGTGGACAACGCAACCTCGGGCTCGGCGTCCCTAACATTACTCAATTTAGAAAACGAACCTTCCCTGCTGCCTCCAGCCTTTCGCTCAGCAATGATGTCGAGCAGCTTTCGCCGCTCTTCACGCGCTTTTTTACGAAGAATTGAGGATGCCAAAGAGAGAGCACATTCCAATTGTTTCTTCCTGTGATGCTGCGCCCTGTGGGTGTCCCAAGCCGAGCCCCGACGGGGCCTGGCACACTCTCGAACCATTGAAACAGAGCAAATACCGCCAATACAGAGCCAGAACCGCGCAAGACGGGAAGTCTTAAACCAGAGCAGCAGCAGGTGAAAGTCCCTAACAAACCATCTCAGACAAGGAGCGAATTCATAAAAATCCGAGAACAAAGAGCCCTGGGAGGCCTCACCAAAGTATATTGCATAAATGACGAACGACCGAGCGAGTGCCATAACAAATGCTCTCTATCCGGGCGCATAATCCAGCACATAACTAGACTTCATTAGAATCTGTCCTTCTGGATCCATAATCTGCTTGAGCTCGCGGGAGAAATAAATGGTCGCGCGAGGGAGCATCGCCGTCGTATGAACTCTGCGATGGCCAGCCCCCAGTGTTAATACTAATGCGTGGGTGGCTGCCATCCGCAGTTAAACCTACACTTAGTGCTTGTCCATGTGTCATTGACCCCGAGTGTCGTGTCACCCCATCTGGGGCTATGTATTATTAAATTTTGATGTGCACAACGTGTTGGTAAAAATTATGGCCTCCATGAGTTACTTCACATCTTAAACCAAAGGGAAGCAGAAACCTAGGTATATAATTTTAAGTATCACAAGTAAATTCAAATGCATAAGAAGGTAAACGATTGTAATGATGTTAGGATAGGACTTTAAGCTAGCTTCTTAGTTGTTGTAATATGATATGAATAAATTCCGACCATGTTTATATTAAATGTTTTTTTGGTATCATTCACAAAGTTAGAAAATGATACATTAGTATCATCATTCAATTTTTTGTTAAATTGATACGTGCTCTAAATCAAAGCCGACTTATTCATTGTATTCTTATTGCTAAAGAAACAAGCTTATGAGTCATAAATAGGTGACTAAAAGTTGGATAGACATTGAGAAACCCCAAAATACATAATCGACTTATTCATTAGATGTCTTCTTATTGCTAAAGAAACAAGCTTATGAGTCATAAATAGAGGTGACTAAAAGTTGGATAGACATTGAGAAACCCCAAAATACATAATCATTTTCTATATGACATTTTGGTCTTCATAGCTAATAATGGATCTATTATACTCTTCCACCCCTTGTAATCTATTGTTTCTTCAATGTTGAGCAATGGGATTCCATTTACAAAGAATTAAGGTGTACCTGTCACTTCCCTTGAACAACCATACTACAACCAAAAGAAAAAGATTAGGTAAATGAAAGCTTTCTATGATGATATTAAAGCTTGCCATATACACATAATTCTAAAGAAGTATGTTTACCTTAAATGAGATCCTTGTTGCCATGTCTGTTGATGTGTCTTGAAAAGTTGATTCAAACATGGTCGATGAAGAATTCCCTGATATCTCTAATGTAAAATGAATAATTTGGTTGATGATAGAAGCAGGAGCAACTTGCAGGGTTGCCTTATGATAAAACCTTGCCTGTGTATAATTAACAATATAATATAAGTACAAAGGAAAAGTACAAAACCATCTAAAGGAAGGAAGCAAACATAAAAAAGATTCTGATAAGAAAAAATGCAATAACGAGAAGGGAGAACAAATGAGTTGCAAAATCTTAGGAAACAACAAAAACATAAAAAAAGAAGCTTTGGAAACTAAAATGCCATAGCATATATTTTAAATAGAATAAGTTAATCAATGGATAAACTCCACCTCGTTTTAGGTGAAAAACTAGCTGGAATTTATACCAAGGATCTATATCTGGTATTTACATCTGAAATTTATACCAAATATCTATCTATAAAGGTTTTGGCTCATTTTAAAATGACCCAAAACCTTAGATTTTTTAAACAATGAGTAGATCAAGGAGAACAGTAGAAAAAAACTAAGTGATTGAAAAGATTAAATTTGTCCACTTATCAATAAAATCCATTTTTTAAACTACTTGATAACTAGGTTCATTTAATTCCAAACATAAAACTCTAAATAGTCATCGCTTCCTAAGTTTATGATTGAAACAAAGATGATTATAAAAATAAATTCTATATGGAAAAAATAATTATTATGTAATTTAAATCCATGTGGTTACAAGTTCTCTAAAACAATACAATAAGCGGCCACTTTCTAAGTCTTCCAAAATGATTTTTTTCTTCTAAGAAGATGGATGTCCCATGGTTCTAAAAAGGTTGACCATAAAAATTAGATTTCAACTTTTTGCTAGTGTACTCCCAATTAATTCAGCACAACAATTTTTATTATTCATTGTAAATAAGCTCAAAATCAAAATAAATTTAATAAGCAACTACTTTCTAAGTCTCTTTCAAAATGATTTTGGGCTTCTAAGAAGATGGATGTCCCATGGTTCTAAAAAGCTTGACCATAAAATTAGATTTCAAATTTTTGATAGTGTACTCCCAATTACCACTTTCTTAGTCTTTCAAAATGATTTTGGGCTTCTAAGAAGATGGATGTCCCATGGTTCTAAAAAACTTGACCATAAAATTAGATTTCAACTTTTTGCTAGTGTACTCCCAATTAATTAAGTGTAACAATTTTTATTATTCATTGTAAATAACCTCAAAATAATTTTTTTTTTATTTAATTGTTAATTATAAATAACCTTAAAAGAAGCAACAAATTGAATTATCAAATGGTATTTGTTTGAGCCGAATGTCTATTACTAAAAAAAGAACTATGAGCAACAAGCTAAAGTCAAAATTGAGTGGTCATTATGAGTGACAAGCTAAAGTCATAATTGGTCAAAAGTCAAGATTGAGTGGTCAGTATGAGTGATAAGCAAAGTCATAATTGGTCAAAATTGAGTGGTCACTTATTCTTTTACTAAAAGCTATTACTAAAAGAACTATGAGCAACAAGCTAAAGTCAAAATTGAGTGATCATTATGAGTGACAAGTTAAAGTCATAATTGGTCAAAAGTCAAGATTGAGTGGTCACTTTGAGTGCCAAGCTAAAGTCATAATTGGTCAAAATTGAGTGGTCTCTTATTTTTTATATACAATGTTAATTAGTAAAAATAAGAAAAATATACAGTCCGTAATTAGGAAAAATAAGAAAAAGTCTATATACAATGTTAATTAGTAAAAATAAGAAAAATATACAATGTTAATTAGTAAAAATAAGAAAAAGTACTAGAGAAAACTCATATCGCAATGCTTGGTGTTTATCATAACATTAATGTCAATTAATGTAAAGAAAAAGAAAATTGAGATGCAGTGGCATAATATTAATGTCAATTAATGTGAAGAAAAAGAAAATTGAGATGTGGTGGCATAATATTAATGTCAATTAGTGTAAAGAAAATTTAAATGTGGTGCACATTACTTCACCTTTTTAAATTTAGTTCAAAATAGAGGAAGATGGAGGATGGTGTGACATTGTAGATGGTTCCTCCCCCCTATTTATTAAGGTGACAGTATTTTTTCATATACATTATTAAGGTGAAAGTATTTTTTCATTAAATAAAGACATTAAATACATTAGAATGGGCTTAAATAAGCCTAATAAAAAAAATTTAACTAAAGGGTTCTACCTATTTACATAGCGAACCTAAAACTTAGGATTTTTACAAAATATTAACTAAGGGGTTCTACCTATTTACATAGCCAACCTAAAACTTGGGTTTTTACAAAACATTATAAAAAGATAAGTAATATTTTAGGTAGTCTAAGCTCTCCTTGTTGCTCAACGAAGTAGGAAAGTTTCTATTACTTCTTACAAGCTAATAGTCAACAACCAATATGTGGGAGAGGCAACTGCAAAATGGTGAATGGGAAAATATTCACATTGTCATTAATCTCCTTTTCATGGATAAGGTTAAAAGGGAAATGATGAGAGAGGAGGGTATAACCCATTTGTAAAAGATTGTGAGTTACAAATTCAATAAACACTCGAACAACCAAAATAATTAAAGGTTCCAAGAGCGGGGGTTGTCAACATAAAAATTGTGAGTCAACTACATTTGGCAAGTTGGAATCAGACACAACTTGAATTTTCATGTGGAAAATTTGTAATAAGATTCTTTTGAATTGATCATGGAACTTTAATTACTATTTAAAAACACACACAAACACAAGAAAGATAACACTAAATTGTGAGAGAATCTTGACTTCGAACTTAACACATGTCAAGATTCTCTCATAATTGACTCTATAGAAGACTCTAGAATGTTCCACTTATCAATAAACTCTTAGGTCTAGTTAAAGCATGGGAGAAGTAGGAGGCCAACAAGCTTGTGTCCAGAGATTTTCTATGGAGTGACATCCCTTTCAACATTACAAAAAATAAATTGTTCTACCATTCAATGTTTGATGTTGTTGCTATTGTTCGCTCAAGGTATAAGGGCCCTTCCTATAATGAGTTGAGAGGGCCTCTCCTTCGAAGGGAAAAGACCAATTGCACTCAAAGATTTCCCAAGCTTAGGGAATCATTGGAGATCACCAAATGCATCGTTATGTCAGATGGTCAGATAGATAGAAGTGCGGGTCAATTCTAAATTTCTTGGTTAATTGTCCCAAGGGGGCAATGTTTATCAAATTTTTTGATGCATCTATATATGTTTAAGATGCACAATGAATATGTGAGTTGTTGGATGTGTTCATCCAAGAGATAGGTCAATGGTATATTGTCCAAGTCATTACGGACATTGTTGATATTTATGTTGTTGCTAGTAGGTTGCTTATGGAGAGGTATTGAATCTTGTATTGGACTCCTTATGCCACCCATTGCATTGATTTGATGTTAGAGGACATGGGAAAAATTTCTTAGATCAAGGAAATTATTGAATCAACTAGGTGTGTCACCAAATATTATACAATCATACATATGTTTTTACGTACATGAGATAGTTCACAAGGAACAAGGAGTTGGTGCATCCCACAATCACACATTTCACCACTACCTTCATTTCTGTTCAGTCTCTCCACAATTCTATGTTGGAGTTGCAGAGGATGTTTCTTTCAAATGAGTGGAATTCTTGTGTATATACTACTAAACCAAATGGACAAGCCATAGCTAGACTTGTGAGACACGATCAGAGTTTTTTTATGGGAGTGCAAGAAGTGTTCACCATTAGCAAACCTTTGGTAAAGGTTATTCATTTGGTTGATGGTGGCAAGCTCGCAATGGGCTATTTGTATGAGGCCATCGATAGGGACAAGGAAGCTATCCATTGGTACTATGAGGAAAAGGGCGAGAAGGGATTCACCGAGCCCGGATATGGAGTTTGATTGATGAGTGATGGAACAATACTCTCCATCATTCCATTCATGTAGTAAGGCTCTACCTCAACCCCACATTCTCTTAGTCCTATGGTTTTAGATTTGATGTTGAGGTTATGGATGGATTCCTCCAATGTGTTTAGAGAATGGTGTTGATTGTTGTTGAAAACTCAGATATTTCCAAATAAATGGAGATATATATACCAATCACTAGGACATAGTAAGGCTCTACCTCAACCCCACATTCTCTTAGTCCTATGGTTTTAGATTTGATGTTCAGGTTATGGATGGATTCCTCCAATGTGTTTAGAGAATGGTGTTGATTGTTGTTGAATGCTCAGAGATTTCCAAATAAATGGAGATATATATACCAGTCGCTAGGACATTTGGTTATAACATGGTTTTCCAAGATAGGACCACTAAGATGCTAAGTAAGCTTCAAGTACAATTTGTTTCAAACTTTTAAATTCTAATGTCTTTCCTTTCTATCTATTTGTTACTCAATGGAAATACAACTCGTTGTATTTCCTTTCCATTTATTCGTTGTAAATGTTTGGTGGACAAACTATGGAAAAAGACTCCCAGACTTAAAATTGTCATTGAAGTGCTCAATCAAACTTGCAACTCTTCGGGGTATGAGCGCAATTGAAGTGTCTTTGAAAAAATACACTCCAAGAAGCGCAACAGGTTAGAAATGTTCAAATTAAAATGTTAATTTGTTATAATGTCATCAATTTTAATTTATGGATGTCATCCTATAATTACGATATGGCCCTTATATAGGTTAGATGTACACCACCTTAATGTCATGGTCTATGTTTACTACAATCTCAAGTTGTGGGTGAAGAAGATTGACAAAGCACCTCACGTGGATGCCATTTCATTGGATGTGATTGACACCACAAGTCCATGGAGGGTGGAGGCCAAGAGGCACCTGAGTGATTGGAGCAGAATGTCGATGTGTCAAAGGAAGGAGGGGGAATTGGAGGAGAATGTCCCACTTCCAGTGCAGACACATTTGGAGGAGATTGACAACACATCAAAACAACCACCTCCACAGAGATAGGAAGTTAGGAGAAGGGTGGATCCCAACAAGATTGCATCCATTAGCCCATGGCCTATTCCTACCACCTTGATAGAGGTAAGGAGCTTCATGGGTGCAACTCAATACTTGAGGAAGTTCATACCAAATTTTTCAGTAGTAGATGCATGGTTGCACGCCATGACCACCAAAGGGGAGAGTTTCAATTGGGAAAATCCACAACCACAGTCCTTCAAAGAACTAAAAAGGAAGATCGACAATGTGCCAATTCCAACCATACCGAATATGCAGCAACCATTTGAACTAGAAACAAAGGCAAGTGAGTATGCTTTTGGGGGCGGTGCCTATGCGAGGAGGAAGACCATTATGTTATTATTCAAAATTGTTTCATGGAGGAATTTTGGACTACCCCACATATGAAAAAGAAATATTTTCTATTGTGCAAGCAGTGAAGAAGCGGAAACACCATCTCTTGGAGAAAGAGACCATCATACAGACCGACCATCAACCTTTGCAGTCCCTGCAAAGCCAAAGAAAAATGCAACAAGTGAGGCATTAAAAATGGATGGGTTTCCTTCAACAATTCCATCTACTAAACAAGTGCAAGAAAGGGGCTACAAACAAGCTTGTTGGCATGCTTTCACAACCCCCACTAAAGAAGGTTACAACCATTGGTATGCTAATGCAACTTGAACCCTTCACTCGTGATCTGTTGAGTGAAGACTATTAAAGAGATGAATATTTTAAAGGCATATACCAACAACTTAAAAAAAAATGGTTGTTGATGTGGAAGGGAATGAATGCCATCTCCATAATGGTTTGTTGTACAAGCTAGACAAGCTATGCATATTGTTACCTCTAAAATTGCATAAGACATGCTACCCAACTAAACAGTTATAAAGATATGCATTTTGAAGAATTTATTTGCAGCATTACTAGTAGCAAATTTGAGAGACGATCAGGGCCACCCTCATGAATATAGTTCAAATTTGATTGTGATAAAGAGTTGCAAATACAGTGGGTTTTTCTCTTGCAGAGAGACATTTAGCAACACATTTAGCAAACAAAATTTGTTTATGTAGGTTTTTCTTGTTGTGCAGGCTTGTCCAAGCGACCAAGAGGGTTGTGGGTCCCTTAGGTGGAAAAACATCCCCTCATTAACCACTAATAAACATTTTAAACCTGTCTACGTGCTTAATTAACTATCATCACCATTTCACCCACCCTAGTAATTAATGGTAATATTAAATTCTTAAAGTAAAATTGACTGGAAAACATCGTATGATACGAACGATGACAAACGACAGTCGTTTATGTAGGTTTTTCTTGCTATGCAGGCTCGTCCAAGTGACCAAGAGGATCGTTTATACTTGACTAAGCCACCAAACACAATGAAAAAGAGAAGAGTTTATACTTGAGTGAAGAGTACATTTTTACTAGGGTCATGACAAAAGAGTTCAACAATCAATGGCACCAACATTGAGGTACACAAAGGGCTTGGTTCTCTTGATTAAATGTCAGTTTCATACCCTCATACATGATAGAATCGAGTGGAAACATTACAATCATGTCAATCTTGAAATTCTGAAAACTATTAAGTCTGTTGAATTTTGAATGGGACTTGAAATCCTACTTTTTCAATATGAAGTCCAATGAGGTTGGAACCACTCTCAAACATCTTGAAACAATTAATGGTAATATTAAAAATTTATAAAAGGATGAAAATGAAAGATAAAGGAGAATGTCACTTTTATTTACCATTACCATTAATTACTAGAGTGGGTGAAATGGAGAGGGTGGGGACCTCTTAAATAACATTAGTAAGGTAAAATAACCCTCATTTGCACACCAAAACACCTCACAGCTCCAACTTGCATGAGAAAACATGAGCCCAGGTCCTTCTCTATGTAGGACGCATGTCCTATTTTCGGGACACATTGAGGGTAAGTGTCAGACACATGTTTCGAACGTGTCCTGTGAACAGAAAACGTTCTGTACATGTGTCCTCGTGTATTGTGTCCAACACATAGGATACGCGACACGGGGGAGGGGGTTTTGGACGTATCATGTGACTTAGTCCTAGGGTTTAATGCCTCTCCTCTAGGATGGTGCACTCTCTAACAAGATGTTAGTCCAATGATCCTATTCCATGGTTGTATCCAAGTGTCCTCATGCAAGGCATTACTCCTCTGTGCCACATGTCCTTTCATGTTAATATAGACATGGTTTTCCTTCTAAAATGCTATTTATGTGTATCCTTTTTTTTCTTGCAAGATAATGTGTTATTTAAAAAAAAAAAAAAAACTACATACTCTAACACCATTTTTCTCTCCTTCATGTTTGTCCTTTGAGGCCAATCTACCATATCTCTTCTTGTCCTTTGCGAGTCACCCATTCCTTTCTCTACAAAATTGTATCCTCCTCCAATTCTTCAAGGATGTGTAGTGCAAAGTCTTCTATGGTGGAAAGAAACTAAGGGTCTTCTTCTCCATCCAACATGGAGGACTCAAACAATATTAGATACTCTAGATTTACTACTGAACTAATCTAAATATGTGGAGGAACTTGCTAAGTTGCACGAAATGGGGAAACATCTAGAATTTTCCGAAACGGGGATGTCATGGAACACGACCCTCCAAAAATGGAAACGTAGTATATATAAAAATTGTGTGAAAGGAACCAAGTGGAAATTAATTTCCCTCATCTTTCATTTGAGGCTTTTGGGGACCAAAAGACTCCCAATGGGGAGGTGTGATTCAAATTGCATCTACATTAAAACATTGAATGGTTAATGCTTCAGATCAATACAAAGCACTCTGCAAATCATGAAGTCTTAGCAATGGAAGTGAAGTTTGTGGCTGCAGAAGCTAATGACGAGGTAGGAGATGTGATTGATATTGTGAAGGGACCCATGCTAGATCAACCAACTACTACACCTCCACAATGCTACACTGCCAATGTAGACATTTAGAAATTAAAAGAAAAGAGAGAGAAAAAAAAACACAAATAAAAGACATAAAAGAACCATGAATTGCAATGTTACCAAAAAACGACAAAAAGAGAAGAGAAGCATTGGAATTGGGAAACTAAAGAATTGGGGACACTTGGCCTTCCAGTGGATCCCAACGGAGTTCGTTCTATCTATAAACTCCGGTACAATAAATGAGAATGGGTTCTTTGGTAGAGGATAGAAAGAATGCTATATACCTCCACAATGGGAACCCATGCTAGTTCAACCAACTACTACACCTCCACAATGCTACACTACCAATGTAGACATTTAGAAATTAAAAGAAAGAGAGAAAAAAAGAAAAAGAAAGAAACACAAATATGGTTGATTTGGGATCATATGGTATCAGAGTAAGGTTCAAACCGCGACTTGGGTTCACTACAGCTTTCGTTGATATGATATGATTATAATGATTGCTAATTAAGTTGACTTGTACTCGTGCAGGTAATAATGGTTAGAGGACGCTGCAGAGGCAGACGACAGGGTGCTAGGGGAGGAGGCACGACGCCTCTAGTAGCATCCATGCCTGAGGGGTCTAACCCCCAGGGAGACGAACAAGTTGTCGTGTAGGAGCAGATATCAGTAGGTGATGTGGTTGGTTTAATGAGGTCTTTTCAGCGGATGTCTGAGGCACTGATTAGATGTTTGGACAGAGATGAGGCCAGAGCGTCGGTACCCCCTGAGGGTCCCCCGTGTGCTCCGGTCAGTACTTGTAGCATTCACCGTGAACTTGAGAAGGTCAAATTTCCCAAGTTCTTTGGTACCCAGGACGACGTAGCCGCCAAGGCATGGTTTTAGAATATGGCGATGTGATTTTCACTTCGCAACTATACCTCCAACATGAAGGTCCGCACGACGGTCTTTCAACTGAAGGGGAGCACTCTTCTATGGTGGAAGACGCTTCTACCACAACTAAACATGGCTGTCGAAGACGTTTCATGGGAACTGTTCGAGGAACGGTTCCGAGAGAGGTAACTATCAGAGGAATTCATTGAGTGTTAGCTCAATGAGTTCAACACCTTACGACAGGGCGACCATACACTGCCTGATTACAAGGCCCGTTTTATGGAGTTGCACCAGTATGCTCCGCATCTTAACACTGAGAAACTCAAGGTCAACAGGTTCGTGTTCGGCCTTAATGGCAGCATACGTGCAAATGTTAGGATTATGATGCCTCAAACCTTGCGCGATGTCATACAGAAGGCCCTCATAGCAGAGGATGAGCTTATCAGTGGGGGTCAGAGCAGGACTCCAGCGAAACCAGCAGGGCATGTGTCATCTGGTGCGCAGCAGCACCAAACACCGGCCAGACATACGCCCGGATATCGTGGCTTCCAGAGAGGACCCACTTTCACTACACCTCGACAACCGACGCCTCAGCAACAGACACCTTATCGGGTACCACAGCATCAACAGTAGCATCGACCACAGCAGCAACAGTTTAGTCCTGTTCAACCAAACATACCAGGATTCCAGACCGGTGGGCCGTCATCTTCTACTTCAGGTACCAGGACTACTGGACCGAAGAAGGGGTGTTGGACGTGTGGGGAGCCACACTACCAACGCGACTTCCTTGTGGAGAGGACTAGAGCATCTGGATCAGTCGGACCCACTACGGTGGGAGATTTGGGCAAGGCCCATTAGATTCATGCAACGGTGAATAACCGCCAGGCAGAGCATCAGTCGACTGTGCTCGAGATGACAAGTATCGTGACTGACCAGACCCTTAGCATTTTGATAGATCCTGGTGCTACCAAGAGTTTCATTTCTGGTGCAACGCTAAAAAGGATTAAGGTAAAGGCAGTTGAACATGATGAGTTTATCTTCGTAGAGATGGCTTTGGGAGCCAAACAAAAGGTTGGAGGAAAGGTTATGGGCTGTATCCTTAACCTGGGAGAGTTTTTCACTAGGGCGAACCTGTACATCACGATCTTAGGATCTTATGACGTCGTGATCGGTATGGACTGGTTGGAATCGCATGAGGCAATACTCAATTGTAAGACGAAACGGTTGAGCTTGGTCGATGACGAGGGACAAAGACGTGTGATTGTAGGATGGAACCAGGGATTTTCTCTGAGGTTCATCTCTTCCTTGCAGCTTCGAAAGAGCATGCTCAAGGGATGTAAGATTTATGTGATCCTTGAGTTAAACGAGAACGAAGTAGTGGAAGGTGTAGAACACCTTCCTGTGGTGAGAGAGTTTGCAGACGTCTTTTTGGATGAGTTACCTAGGATGCCTCTGGAGAGGGAATTGGAGTTTACTATATACCTAAAACCGGGAACTAAACTGATAGCTAGAACACCTTATCAGATGCCGACCCCGGAGTTACAAGAGTTGAGAATGCAACTGAAGGAATTGTTGGACTTGGGACTGATACGTCCAAGTGTGTCACCGTGGGGTGCGCTTGTTATTTTCATATGAAAGAAGGATGGGTCGTGGAGGCTCTGCATTGAATACCGTCAATTGAAGAAGGCCACGATCAAGAATCAATATTCGTTTTCAAGGATTGATGATCTGTTCGATCAGATGAAGGGCGCAATGGTGTTCTCGAAGATCAATTTTCGATCAGGGTATCACCAGTTACGGATAAAGGAGGATGATGTCCCTAAGACCTCCTTTAAGATGAGTTTTGGACATTACGAGTTTACTATTTTACCATTTGGACTGACAAACACCCCAGGGGTATTTATGAGTTTGATGAATGGGGTGTTCCGCGAGTACTTGGACAAGTTCATCCAAGTATTCATTGATGATATATTGATTTATTCTCGGACGACAGAGGATCATGAAGAGCACTTACGCTTGGTACTACAGTGTTTGCGAGAGCACAAATTGTATGGGAAGTTTTCCAAATGCTCATTTTATCAATCGAAGATTCACTACTTAGGGCATGTCATCTCCGACGAAGGTATCGTCGTGTATCTAACCAAGGTCGAGGCTATTATGGAATGGCCTGCACCAACGAATGTCACAAAAGTACGTAGCTTCATGGGTCTAGCAGGATATTATCGACGGTTTGTCAAGGGATTTTTGAAGATAGCAAATCCGATCATAGAATTACAGAAGAAAAACAAGAAGTTTGTTTGGACCGAGAAATGCGTGGAAGCATTTCGGAGGCTCAAAGAGCTGTTGGCAATAACGTCGATACTAAAGGTCCCTGACATGGACGCGGACTTCCTGGTATGCACTGATGCATCCAAGGAAGGCTTAGGCAGAGTCTTGATGCAAGATAGTCGAGTGATCGCTTACATCTTGAGGAAACTGAGAAGGCATGAGGAGAACTATGCGACACACGATTTGGAGTTGTTAGCCATTGTTTATGCCTTGAAGGTTTGGAGACACTACCTTGTTGGACGAAAATTTGAACTAAAGACGGACCACTGTGGACTACAACACATCTTTACACAAAGCGACCTGAACGCACAACAACGACGTTGGTCGGAATTACTTAGCGAGTATGACTTAGAGATTACTTACATAAAAGGAACAATGAACCGAGTGGCAGATGCATTGAGTCGGAGACCACACATCTTTTCGGTGTTGCCTCTTCAAACGAATCTACGTGAAAAGATTCCAACTTTATAGCGTGACAATGATTGGTATAAAGAGGTCGAGGGTTTTATCGGACAAAACACAATGATGGTACCAAGATTTGAAGGATTTTCGTTTGATGACGATGGTTTATTGAGGTTTAAAAATCAGATTTACGTACCATCGAATGATGAGTTGAGGAGCTTGATCCTGAGCGAGGCTCATAGAGCAGTTTACATGGCTCACCTAGGGGTCATGAATATGAGGGCAGACCTTAAACCCTTATTCTTCTGGAAGGGAATGAAGGCAGATATAGTCAACTATGTGGCCAGATGTCTAGAATGTCAGTAGGTGAAGGCTGAACATAGACACCCAACAGGATTACTACAGCCTCACGTTGTTCCGGAATCAAAATGGGAGGTTATTTCGATGGATTTTATTGTTGGATTGCCACTAACGGCAAAGAGACACAACTCGATTTCGTAGTAGTAGACGCTTTGGCGAAGAGTGCTCACTTTATTCCTGTGCATACAACGTATCAGGAACCTGACATAGCTAGAGTTTTCATCAGTGAGATTGTGAGGTTTCATGGCATACCTAAGAGGATTATATCTGATCATGGATCGATGTTTACTGGATGATTTTGGACAAGTTTCCAAGAGGCCTTGGGAACCCAACTTAACTTCAGTACGATGTATCACCTAGAGACTGACGGGCAGACCAAACGAACGAACCAGACCTTGGAGGACATGTTGCGCATGTATGTGATGGACCAACAAAAGCGTTGGGAAGAATTCTTGCCACTGGTGGAATTTGCTTATAACAACAGTTACCAAAGCACCATTAAAATGGTGCCTTTCGAGTTTCTTTACAGGCGACCGTGTCAGATGCCTTTGAGTTGGGATCAGCTTGAGGATAGGGTTCAGGTGGGACCAAAAGCGATCCAAGAAATGGAAGAGCAAATGCAAACAATAAGACAAAGGATTAAAGAAGTGCAGGATCGACATAAGAGTTATGTCGATGCGCACCATGTCGACCACAATTATGATATTGGTGATCGAGTCTTCTTGTGGGTTAAACAACATAAGATCTCGATCAAGTTTGGAAAAGGAGCTAAACTCTCTCCTAGGTTCATGGGACCTTTTGAGATTGTGGAGAGAAAGGGGCTCGTGGCCTATCGACTAGCCTTGCATGATTCTTTGAGGTGTATGCATGATGTTTTTCATGTATCTATTTTGAGACATTATATTAGTGATCCTACACATGTTATTGACATGAGTTCCTTGCAGGTATCGAACGAGGGGGCACTCAGGGATGAGCCAATCCGCATCTTAGATCATCGCATTCGACATCTACGACATCGAACGTTAGAGCAGGTCAAGGTCCAGTGGGACAACTATAGTCCGCACTCGGCGACCTGGGAGGACGAATATGGTATGCGCCAACAGTTTCCATTTTTGTTTGATAGATAGGCTTATGATACTGTGATACACATTTTCGGCACTTGTACTGTGAAACTTCGAGACGAAGTTTAGACCAAGAGGGGGTGTATGTAACATCCCGCTCTTGCGCATTGAGCGAACTTATTCTTTGAGGACACTTGATCGCAAGTGATCTGGATTACTATACTATTAAACATTTGATTTTGATTATGAGACGTTATGGGTTGATGAGATGTTGTTTTACTGCATTGACATAGACAGGTGATATTGACTTGGTTTTACTCAGTGTGCAGGATCTTGGACCTCGAGGATGTAGAGGGATCGATGGAACCCCTTGGACTCCGGATTGAGTCAGGGAGTGTACCATTGGGGTTTGATTGTTTTATATGTGATATTAGTGCATCTGATTAGATGATATGATATGGATATATTCTGACATGATTCGTTGATGATGCAGACTGACAATAGCTTGTTGACCAGACTCACATGTGGAGTAAAGGGGTCACACAAGACTACCAGAGAGGTTGAGGGAGAGGTGTGGACAACAGCCTTGCCACAACCTACTAGCACTCCCGCCATGGCTCGAACTGTAGGTTAACGTTTACCTAGTTCGAGGGGACC